>JAUTBT010008885.1:0-45114 GCA_032361225.1 Lepetodrilus schrolli
GCCGATGCTCGCAGGTTTACTGCAACATTCAGCGCTACGGATGTTGCGGGTTTCCTCCTGCCTTAAACTGACAAGTCATGATATAAGTGAAAGAATCTTGAAAGCGACTTTAAAACCCCAATCAAAAAATTAAATTAAATAAAATAATCCAGCATTCCAGCATTCATTTAGAACTAAACTAGCAATTTACCCATATGATATGCTAACCAAGTGTACTTAATCTGATACACGTATAGTGTTTCAACAATCATTTAGTCTTTTTAAGTAATAACAAATAATATTAACTCATGAAATATGGTGAAAATGACATTATATTAATATTTGACCTTTGACCATGAGCTTACTTTGAGCCTGGCCCTTAAAAGAGGGCAGCACCTGCTAAAAAGTTTCGTCTTGTCCTAAAGTACAACTGAAAAATTTGGTGCTTTGGGCCAACGTGTCATGATGTCACCTATTTTTGAACTTAAGCTACTCCATTAAGCTGGCATGTCACACGAACTGAACACATTTATGAAAATATTGTGCCAATTCTGTTTGCTTATTTTGTCTGAGATTACCTTTCAGTTGAACATCAAAGTAGTCAGGTTAGGATGGTCACGCTCCACTAGTGTTTATTTATGTAATTCCACATTAGATACTATTGAATAAACTAACAAAATAATTTTGCTTTAAAAATACTTTAGTATGGTATGTTTATAGTATTTTTATTTTAGGCAATCCCATGCGATGGAACAACTACTTCTTCTATGATTCTGGTCTACAAATAACTGGTGGTTCTGAAGACGCTGCTGTGGATCTGTCCTAGTCCTAGAGTCCACCGTCTATCTACTTTCCACTGCTGGGACATATGATATGTACACCCCACTAGACATAGGACATATACCCCCAACTAAAGGGACATGTTGAAATTGTTCTTATCAGTGTTACGAAGTTAACCATTGTGTGAAATTTGCGGTGTCCTCTGTGATATCGTGTGTTCTCAGCAATAATCTCGTTATTTTTCTGCGATATCCCGATTGCGGTCGTGATGGACGCCATGGAGTGTGATCCGAGTCACGTGGAGTCAGAGGTGTGCATCTCCCAGGACTCCAACAACATCTACCATGGTCTGGCCAACTTCAGGGTGGAGAAGAAGATAGGCAAGGGTCAGTTCTCGGAGGTGTGGCGTGCGCTCAACATCACGGACAACAGTATCGTGGCACTGAAGAAGGTGCAGATATTCGAGATGATGGACGCCAAGGCTCGCCAGGACTGCATCAAGGAGATCGACCTCCTGCGGCAGCTGAACCACCCCAACGTCATCAAGTACTTGGCCAACTTCATCGGCAACAATGAGCTGAACATCGTCCTGGAGCTGGCCGATGCTGGTGATCTGTCCAGGATGATCAAACATTTCAAGAAGCAGAACAGACTGATTCCAGAGAAGACAATTTGGAAGTATTTTGTTCAGATCTGCAGTGCCCTCGACCACATGCATTCCAAGCGTATCATGCACCGAGACATCAAACCAGCCAATGTGTTTATCACTGCTCAAGGTGTGGTGAAGCTTGGTGACCTTGGCCTTGGGAGGTTCTTCAGCTCCAAGACGACGGCCGCACATTCCCTGGTGGGTACTCCATATTATATGTCTCCTGAACGGATTCACGAGAACGGATACAACTTCAAGTCAGACATCTGGTCTCTCGGCTGTCTCCTGTATGAAATGGCTGCCCTCCAGTCTCCCTTCTACGGAGACAAGATGAACCTGTATTCCCTGTGCAAGAAGATTGAGTCCTGTGATTATCCCCCCTTGCCGTCTGATCACTATTCCAAGGAGCTGCGTGAACTGGTGGCCATGTGCATCAACCCCAACCCTGAACAGAGGCCCAGCATAGACTACGCCTACAACATTGCCCAGAAGATGAATCAGTATTTCCTGCAGCAAGTTCAGCAGCAGCGACTACAACAGCAACAACAACAGAGTAGTCCGGGGGAGGAGGTCGAGATCCCTCCAGCAGCCCAGGGCCAGGATTGTCACACACCATCTCCATAGTGACAGTAACCCAGCAACCGAGGAATGAGTCACAGGTTCCTACCAACAGTGCGTTGCAAACCAAGAGTAAAACCGGCTGTGACCAGACTGTATCATATCTCAGCACCGTCCATTAGTAACAGTATATGCCATCCATCACTGTTCACCGTCCACATTGTCGTTCCTGTACACTCCAACAGCACTACTAGTTCAGTAGCAGTGCTAGGACAGCCTGTCAGTTGTATGTTTGCCACGAAGAAATCTGTATTGACCATGTTATATGGACAGAATCTGATACAAGTTTTACAGTGTGTAGTGTTAGTTACTAGTTTAGACAACTGCATTGGTATGCATCAAGGATAAGAAGGCAAAGTAATGGTTTGTGAAGTAGATGCTTCACACATTCTCTGTGATACATTACACTTTACAGTCTAGTCCTCTCCTAAAACAAGCCATGAATTAATGTCCGGTAACAAATATAACAAATTGCCCGATAGTAATTTTGTCTTGTTCTTGTTACATGTGTTAGTGACTATTCTGTGATAAGTTGTTTTACAAGTGTGATAAATGTACAATCATGATACTGCACAACTATGTGGTTGTTCTGTGCACAACGTTATCATGCACTTGTTACTATGGTTACCACTTGTACATGAGAGGTATCTTCCTGAATGTGTTCCCATGACTTTAACTGTGAATTATCCTGAAAGTGTTACCACAATTAATTAATGAGAGATGTTATTCTAAGCTCGTTATGAATTCATGTTTACCGTATATATATAAATATATATATTATTTATTGTGACGAGTCTGTGAAGGTTGTTGCCATGGCTTGTAAAATTATGTACCTGAATAATCTATCCAATGCTCATATCATGATCGAATGTCCATGCATCTTCAAGATGCTAGCAATTAACAACAGTAATAATAGGCATTTTGTCAGACATAATTTTCTTTGACATGATACGATAAAAAGACAACAATATATGTGGCTATTGCTACATGCCAAGATAATGACCAAAAAAATTGTGATTTTATTAGCAACAGTATTTAATTTGTGATTACAATAATGACAATACTTGTGTATTATATATACTTAAAGTTATACAATTACGCATTATCAATTGAATCCTGTGATTGATTCCCAAGTTCTTGTTACCAGGTTCCCTACATCTCTAAGTGTCTTAACCACCACTTATTGACCACACCTGGGGTGTGCATCACATGGCCACACTATTAATTACCATAGCTACTGTTTGTAATGTGTACATTGTTCTGTGTTTACATAATGTGTAGTTTCCATGTTATTTTCTTACAGAAGAGGCATTATGTTGAACCTACCTTGGATTTGATGTATACATGATCATGAATGTTATCCGTCCAATGTTGTTATCTGGGAAATGTTGTCTTTACTCTGTCCTATCTAACATTGACATTGTGATGTTGGTGACGTTCATTTGACCTGCACGGACTGTTCGGAGTACTCCGGACAGAAAATGTTGTCAATTTAATATCTCACACATTGTGCGGTCTGTTCTTGCACACTGTACGGTCTGTACTCGCTGGCGAGGTAGTGCAGACCGCACAGGAAAAGTACAGTGATGTCACCACATCATAGGCAACTCTTTGCCGCCATTTTGCTTGTTCGAGACGTGCGTGTACGAGACATGTGCGAGTCATTCATTTCACTCAGTACACCGTACTGGAGTGACATCATATGTCCGTCTAAGAACACCCGGAACAGGTCAAAGGAACGTCGCCCTACTGAATATTCCAGTTACATTCCTGTCACATTACATGATTAATAGTGATTACTAAACTGTTCACCTGTATGTGGAAGGGGAAGCCACTCTTATACACTGTCTGCTACAACCACTTGGCTTGACAGTCTTTCTAGCCAACATACCACCATCAGTGACAAGACCAACATATATTAATACTGTACACACTCCGAGTCACGCACCAACCAAAAGTGGTCTGTGGATGAGGTGAGCAACATGTTGTAATAGCTTGTGATGGGATTTATTAACTGTCTGGCAGTTTATATATGCACACATATCTCAGAAAAGAGAATTGTCTCTTTAAAATCTCATTAGTCATGTTAGCAATGCACAACAAAATTCACAATGGCAAAATTACCAATAAATGGTCTTGTCCATGTTCTGTTTGTTTTTTTATTTCACCAACTCTTGGTCAGTTTGGCAAGTATGTGTTTGAAATGGATCCTGATGGTACCCACATTGGACCCAATCCTGTGCTTTGAATAACATTTAAAATTGTCATAGTGCCTAAATTGATAGTAAATGCACATTCAATCTCATTAAAAACTGATGCTTAGATATTTGGACAGTCTCTACTTCGTTTCCAAAAGAATGCACATTAGGCCATTGTTATTCGATTCTCTGGTATACAGATCCCCCATTTTGGAAAATGAAAATAATTACTTTTATTATATTCTGCTGAACGTGTAGTAGACATTAGTCATGATTAGAAAATTATATTAATAAGTGGTGAAGGAAAATGTCGTATAACTCATCATTGAACATGAAGAACGACTAGCAGGGATGGTTGACACAAAGTCAAATCCACTTTGATTTGTTACTGGTTAATATGTATAACATATAATATAATATATTGGCAAGCAGTACTTTGAAAATAATTGTGCATTCAAATCTGAACACCTTGTTTACCAGTTAACAAATTATTGATCAACTATTGGTCAACTATTTTCAACCACCCGAGCCAAAATTATCACAGAAAAATCTGTAAACCAGGGGATCAAATAACTATGGCCTTATTAGCAAAATGATGAGACCACAATCATAGTACGTTTTTATTTAGCAATTTTTTGTGGTCATGAATGACTGGGAAACAGTCCAAGTTCCAATCATTGTTGATTTGTTAGTACCAGCCGGTGCTCAGCTTTACTGCAACACTAAGTGCATGTGATATACATGGTACCACATATTATTATAGCGTCTATATAGGCGGCAACACCTATATGAAAGCACATATAGTATAATCTCACCTGGGGTGCGTTCAATGGAGAGTACATACAATACAATACAATACTTTTCTCAACATTTAGTAGTTTGCTGAACGGGTTAGTAGGAAAATAGCAGGAAATCAGTTTGTGCATGTGTCCAGTCCAGTCCATTCGCTTCATGCTTTGGGTTTACATACAAAACGCTACGCAGTCCAAACCCGTACATATGCATACGTATTGCTCACTGAACGGCTCGCGTATATGCATATGTATTCTCCACTGAATGCACCCCTGTATTGTTCCCAACAAATAAAGCAAACTATTGTTGAGATTGAATAATGATTTATTTGCACTAAAAGAGTGCACCACTTATACAAACACATGGCTACCGAAGTGCACATGTAGGATTAATAACATTTATCACCCAATACTGCGTTTTCGCTTTCAAATAACACGTACATTTTCATAACATTTTTCATAACACTGACGACCAACTATGGGTGTAACAATAGGTCGACCTATCGATAGATCGCGATTGTGAGTGGTCCGATAGCAATACATTGATGGTAACTTGAACTGTCAATTATTTCCATCAATAGTACCCTAAACTATCGATAGTTACGATAGTGTACTATTTTTAAACACTAAGACCAAAATAGTTGAAAATCCTTAATCATATATATTAATCCATTTCATATGCAATAGTGAGGTTTGATTGCACGCAAAAGGTCGGATGATTTTGTCTTACAAGGTCATGAATGGTGGTACTCCTGCCTACTTGAAGGAGCTGGTCACAGTATCAACCAACAAGGTCATTGAGGTCATGTTCTGAAGCCCTGCTAGCACCACCCAACATACGCACCTAGACGTACGGCAGACGGTGCTTCAACATGTCAGCAAGCACTCTGTGGAAGAACCTACCTCAAAATATCAGACAAACTAGGACTCTTGCTACTTTTAAGTTAAGAAGACATTCCTTTTTAATTCTGCTTATATGTAAATTATTAATATCTGTAATTCTGTCTACCGGTGCCCCATCTAGGTGACTTATGTGTTCACAGCGACCTACGGCCTAAACAGGGATACAATTTTGCCTCTAGGTTTTTTATATATTATTTTGTGTCTTATTATTAAAAAACAGTTACAGCTTTTAATCTCAGAATCCTGTCTTTTACTACATGTCCTGTGTTTTACTACATGGTCCATTCTTTCGTTTTTTTTTATCAATATTTGTATTAATGGTATTACATTCTAGTTATGTTCTGTTAAGCGCATTAGGGTAATATTTTAACAAAACTATATAGGGCGCTATATCAAATGCTGTATATTATTATTTTTATTATTTATAAGGCTCTGAAAATATCTTATTTCAGATGTCTGTCCTTTCCAATAGTTCATACATTGCATTTACAATGATAAAATTAGGTGAATTCTTAACTGAAACATACTGCTGTGAAATCACTGACAAACTAGTAGTGTATGCTTACTACTTACTAAATTAATTTTGTAAAATACAGAAGTGCCTTGCAATCAACCCAAACCATATAGGAAGACATGACCAAATATATGCGAATACCAGTGTCTGGTCACTGCAGCCAGAGACTATACTAACAACAAATGATCGTAGGAAAATAATAACATAGTACGGTGTGAGAACAAAAGCACAAAGTGTACTTTATGAGATGGTAAAGTGAGTTGGCAAAATGCCAATGATGTCATGTGCCCGTACTTTTATCCCTCTCGTTAGTAATGACTACAAACACTGACGAGCTGGTGACGTACATACAATATAATGTCACAGTGGCATGAAGTCATGTCTGTGGCAACACTCAGTTGATGGAACAGCCAGTTAAATGGGCCCAGTTTGTGCATTCGTAAACGTACGGTTGATGAATGTTCCATGTAAGCTTCTTCATTCAACAAATGTATGCAATGTTAGAATAGGAATAAAGAATGTAACTGTCCTCATACTTTAACTATAATAGTTCAGGGCAAAAATATATTTTAATACACTATGATATAGGGGTAGACCGTACTCTAGACAATGAAATAAAGAAATTCAAAGCATTATTAATGTACATGTACATCCCCCCCAAACCAGGTTAGCTATGGCCCTGATATGTTTAGAAATGACTATTTGGGACACTGTTTACTGAATTTGGAATACTGATAAATGCATATTACTTGTTTCATTTTAACACTTGAACCCAACAGAAGTCGTATTCAGGACTAAAGGGTTAATCTTATCACCAGTGAGTAAGATTGCCAGTCATCCTTTCATCAATATAGACCTTCAAACCACGTCATTGCGTCACATTAGTTACCATGGTCAGGGACGTAGCCAGGGGTGAAACGGCGGTAACAGCAGAATTGGAACCATGCATACGTGTCCGATTAAAGTAAGATTCAGCAATGCTGCCTCCAGATAATGTCCCTGCCACTCGGCGCATCTGGGGCGTCAGTGCATGTTGCCGCGTTCCCGCTGTAACCGTCCACCGTAAACCCGAGACACAAGATTCCATGAGTCCATATAGCGATCCATGCACATTGCAATGCATTTCTGAAAGTAGATATAATATATACAGCTCAAAATGAGTACACTTACACTGGAGTTAGATTTCATCAACTTTTACTCTAGCTTACATTTGATTTGTCTAGCCTGGACTAGCCAAGTACTGTATTCAACCTCTAGCCTGGAACAGTCAAGTACTGTATTCAACCTCTAGCCTGGACTAGCCAAGAACTGTATTCAACCTCTAGCATGGAACAGCCAAGTACTGTATTCAAACGCTAGCCTGGACTAGCCAAGCACTGTATTCAACCAGCTACCAATGCCAGACATACCACTAGTAGTAACTTTCCACTAACCTAGAGCGGTGAAAAGAAACCTTGATAATCATGAGATAATCTTGATAACCCAAGATAATGTTCTGCTTTACAACACCACTGCTAATCACACTTGCCATCACCATCCCGTCTCTCACCTGCTCTGAATTATCCAACATCGTGCCTGGCCGCGTGATACACTTTTTGAAGCACTTCTCAGACATTTTCTGAATAAAATAAAATAATTAGAGTCGAGCCTTGCATTTCCGTACATCTTTGGCAGATCTGCTCGCTTGATGTCGAGGGTAATGTCTGAGCAGTGACAGATCGCGCAATGCACTATAGGCTTATTCATTTACCGTAAAATAGTGAATATTATATGAAATTATTCTTATTTAATAGATATAATAGATATAATTAAAAAATAGCAGGATGACTCGAGTTCGAAAAGTGATTTTCTCTGCAAAATTGTTTGCAAAAGACCCCGTGAAATTCTCACCGGATTAAACCTTTTAATTGATGTTTAAGAATTTCACAACAGCCAAATAGTACTCAGAATGCTATTTATACTGTACAACTAGGTAAAATCGTCTGTTGCATTAATTTGACCTATTTCTAGAGCTAGATCAAATTGTAAATGTTCAACATGTATTTTCACAAGAGCAAATATTGGTATTGTCTACATTCACGTGGTTGTATTTTATACTAAATAAAAAAAGAATAACATTTAATTACATTTACCATATATGCATATACAGTATAATGACATCTGCAAAAACTGTACTTGCAAGCAAGCCACAGCCCATCTAATAGAGGACTATGTTTTCTGACGTCACTTCCACAAGTTGGTCAACTAGGAAATGAATAATTGTAGTCTGAGGCCATATATATGTCCAATTGTGACTCAACATGAGTAGACGTGTAGCGAGTGTGCCCTGTTAGTAGAGAATGGGGGCCAACTAACTAGGTGTGTCACGTGCAGGGGGCACCTGTTGTTTTTAAAGTGGATTACTGCCTACTGCCTTCTAGTGAAAAGGTAAAACTATGAAGTTATGTTTACACTCAGGTCATACAAACTAGCTGAGTATGTCAAGGGAATCTCAGGTACCCTATTCTCAAATTAAAGGGAATGCCACTGCCAGGGTTTTTACATATTAAACTAGCTGAGCAGGAAACTCCATGGGAATTATTCTTATATCAAACTAGCTGAGATAGGAATGCCAGGGGAATTACGTATCAAACTAAATGAGCAGGGAACACCGGGGGAATTAATCTCATATATCAAACTAGATGAGCAGGGAACACCACGGTAATCTCTGACTAACTACCAGATTGATCAACTGATATCCCACTGGGATTACCGGGAGTGAGATCAGCATTAAACAGAGCGACTAATCAACTGCTAATGTAAATGTAGTCTGAACTTGAAGTCGATGGTTGAAGGTGACTGTTAGATGTCAGTTCTACCTGCAACAACTCCTGTGCGTTTGCCAGTGCAATCTGCTGTTTGACTTGGTCCATCAGTTCCTCACGCTTAGAGCTGTCAAGTTTCACACCCGGGGGTGCGTTGAAATCCATAGTTGATCTCAATTCCGTGATAACTACAAATCAAAATTTCGTTCTCATGCAATACCAGCACGTGCGTGAGAGTTATCTCCCCTACAGGTAGCTATCAACATCCTGGTTGGGTTTTATGAAATGTGATCTTACACATGTTAGGAAACGGGGAAAGAGCTATAAGTCCGGTTGCGGAGTGCACAATAGAGAATATTTGCCAACAGAGAAGATTGTGCACCGTCCTAAATTGAACTATTAATGTCACAGCTGATTTCAAACATTTATTCTTAGTTGTTACAGATTTTGTTATATATATCTAAATTATAAATATGCAGCAGTTAAAAGTTAACAGGAGATCATTATCTTATTTCTCTTACACTATGTATATTTCTTACATATATAAAATAGGTTCAGTACTTAACACCCCTGACATTGTACACATCAACTCTACCAGTCACCATATCGGACAAGTCCATTCTTTCTTAAACTGGAGTTTATCCACACATAAATTATTCATCGGACTAAAAGAAATGTTTAATAAGTTAAATTGAACTATTAATGTTCAATATAATATATGAAAAATATACGTCTTTCATATGAATCACATTTATGGCGATTGTTTGGATGGTGTACTAGGTATACTACCAGATCGAGGCTTGATTGGCTGTGAATTGACTAAATGGGCGTGCCATTGTCAAGTTGTTAGTTCGTTAGTTGTATTCACTCGTGAGCATGGTATGAGAACGAGACTGAGTGGTTTTTAATGAGCTGGTCACACGTTTCATTGCAATCTTGATGACATCATTATTTCAACTCACATTCTGGGGCGGGATGTGATTGAAGTTGAGTGCCTGTGAACGAATGTTCAGTTCTTCTATTGGTCACTTGGGAAGTGTCGTTTTGGCCGGACACAAGACTGATTGAATATTAAAATTTTTCATTTACCTTAAACATGTACATGCATAGGTCTTGCATGTGTAGGAAACAGTAACTGTTTGGATACCTCCATTAAATATTTACTACGACATATATTTCTCCTTTTACCAAAGTAAATAGCAAACATAATATGAATTAAAATAATTATTAAAGTTTCAAGTGCTGAAATCAAAGCTAATAATATTATGTATTAGGTATGCCTACGGTTCGTAAGTAATAGACATTTTACGTTGTTACTCAATCAAAACATATTGCCTTAAGTTACTGTTTAGACAGGCCCATTTTGATAAACTTCTTCAAACATTGGTGTCTGTGGTCTGCAGCAGCAGGTTCAATTCCAATAAATATGACCCATGAAAATACATGTACCGGTAGTCGATGGCTAATTAAATGTCCCATGGTACATAAACAGACAGATATATTTTGTCATTGTTTATTTTTCTTAACCATTGCCAAATCTGACCACTGGTTCAAATGTATATACATTACCATGTATTACTGTACACATGCTAGCTGTAGATTGCCACGCTAGCTGTAAGTAGTAGGTAGTCCGAATATTCTTAGTGAAAATCTGATACACTATACACTATGACAGATACACAATTACAAATACAAAATAACATAGAATTACATCATGACAGCTGTATACACAATTACAAAGGTATTAATTCTCAAAATATACAATGGAATAAAATTTGTACAGATTCTGTACATGACAAGCACAACTCAAACAAGTAGAATATAGGACATTTAAAGGCATACAATCACAGATTAATATACTGTAATATCTAAATATTTTCTATAGTGTACTATACTGAGAGGGATAATTCTAATAATTGAACCATGTTCAATAGCTATAAACATTAAAAAATAATAAAATATGAAAATATTGAAAACCAGTGGGATATGTGGAAAATGTAGTTGGTTTCACAATAGACTTGTGTAGACAAATCAAATGTCCATACTTTCATGTAAAAATATATTTGACCATGAAATATGTAAACAAACACCTTTATTATGTATAGTTAATTTTTATTTATTTTTCTTTGAATTGGGGTTTAGAGGTGCTTTCAAGATTCTTTCACTTATATCACGACTTGTCAGTTTAGGTAACTTTCGCGAACATTGTTGCTGGGCTCCAAGCGAGGAATTTGAACCTGGAACCTTTGGCTCTGAAGTCCAACGTTCTACCACTGTGCTACTACCCGCCCCCATATAGTTACATAGCTTTATTGGTACCAGTAGTCGTGAAAGGTTATTTTGACCGTGTTCAATGTTATCCCCCTTAGTCTATTAGACTATAGAGCATTGTGATATTACAACTGATTATTCAGGTTTTACTGGAAATGTAAACTGCAATGGAATTTTACCTATTCTATAGCGGTGAAAAGATATTTGGAGATACAAAAAATGATTATATGTATGCTAAGTGCATGTAATTTGCATTTTTAACTCTAATTTGGTCCAAAACAACAACTTAATATGTGATTGTAGGGTGAGTGAGTGATTATGGAGTTTAACGTCACTGCGGGAATCTTTTACTCATTTGCGACGATGTCATTGTAGGCCAGATAATAATATTGACAGCAGTTATTTTCTTTCTCGGTGTTTGATGCGACTGTTGTTGTTGATCTCTTGATCGACATGTGCATGATGAAAGAAACGACATCTTACCAATCCGAGTTTGGGTTTTATCTGTGATAGGGCAGTATACAGGGCCTAAACGGTTCCATAAAATAGATCCGACACGGGCATATGCTGAACGGCCTCAGACTCGAGTGTCTCCAAATAGTCTATATTTAGAACAGAGCACTGTTGGGAAAGACCTCCTGTGCATTGGCGATACAGTGTTTTACAGTTTGGATAGATTTTGTTACACATACAATAATAATACATGTGCATCGCTCTCGCTCTCTCTCTCTCTCTCTCTCTCTCTCTCTCGTGTTCTTGACAGCACATGCACGTTCGTTCGTACGCACACGCAGCGCACACACACACACACACACACTACTTTATCTGTTTATAGACATACATGTACAATCAAACTGAATAAAACCACATCACTAGTTGAATAATTATAAACTGACACGCCGTGCGTGTTGGTAAATAGGTTTACGTACTACAGGACTCCCTGATTATCAACCTAGCAACGAGCTCGGGCATTTTCGCTGCAAGGTGCGTTCATCCGGGTCCTGTGTAACCAACAACAACCAATATGGCTACTCGCGTGGTAAATCTCAGCTGAGATTTCTGCAAAAGTGTAAAGTTTAACACAAAACTTGTAAAGTATTTATTGATACTCGCCAGAGTTGTTGCTATTTGATCGCTACGTATATTCTAACAGAATGGATGAAAGACATTGGTGGATAGCTGGCAAAATCCAGGAAAGTTTCAAGATCGGCGGCTATGATAATCCGACATTACTCGAGGACTTCATGTGTGGAGAATCAACGCTGAACAAGATAAATAAATTCTTGCGATCTGGCGGACCATGTCGTCTATTTTTCTTTTGTCAAAAGCCAGAATGTGGAATGTTGTCGACGAGAGAGCTTAATGTGACTGGAAATCTTGCCACTTTGAAAGATGTTGATCTTGACAAAGTCATCATCTTGTATTTCTTGAGAAATAACACTGCTAAGGAAGTCGATGCAACTCATATTGAGAGGGATGTATTCTGTGGCGAGCTCAAACACAATGCCATTGAAACTCTTAGTTCTCTTCTCTCTGATATTTACATCCCTCTGGCTCGTGCACAGAAAGACTGGGGAGGCACCACAGAGGAGACTCAGAGTGGTCTGGTTCACAACATGGACAAGTTTGTCACAGCGCTCAATGAAACGGCAGCATCAATGCACTCATCAAAGCAATGGGTATCTATTCTTCTTATTCAAATTTATTATTTATGGTTACCATGTCTACCTAGCTGATATCAGTAAAAATTATCAATGATAATGTGCAAGTTTATATTGCGGCAATCCTTGTTTGAAAGTTTGCTCATGTACGTATAGTTCAACTAGCCAAACATTGTTGTGTCCCCCTTTACTATCATTCGATTCTGGCCATAATGTCCGATAGTATTTAGGAGGCCACCAAAATGTTTAGCTAGCAGAACTAGCTCATATATAGGTACATTATTACCCCGGTAAATATGCACTCATTTCACCTTCTCAAGCTGCCATTTAAGGCACTATAGAAGATTATATTCAAAATTCCATCTCATCCCACTGGGTACCCATTCACAGCTGGGACAAGGTGGATCTAAGCACTTTGCTCATGAGTACAAACAGATTACACAATTCAAAACTTGCTAAAATTGAACAATGATTTACGTTACAAACAGATTACACAATTCAAAAATTGAACAATGATTTACATTTCACATACATGAACAGTACTGATTTAAGTACAAAGCAAATACTGAACTTACCAGACATGTGAAAATATTCACTAATCCAATAATATTTATTTTATTTTGATGGACTTTGATGCATGTATTGTGTTCATCTGTCAAACCAGATACTGAAGCAGCCAGAGAATGTGATGCTCAATGACTTCAAACAGCAGAGGGCAGCCGCTCTCGATCCCAATCTAATTGGTCAATACGAAGAACTTGTCATTGATTGGATGACCACTATTGAGGGGGTGTTGACTGACACATCTGATGAGAGGTGGGGAGAACACTTCAATATGTCCATGCTTTATATGTTGCATCTTTTTGAATATTTAAAGCACCATTGATCATACTTTGTATGGAAAGGGTGCTATATTAATACTGTATTATTTGATAATAAATTAATTAAAACAAATTAATAATAATAAATAAATAGATGAATGGATGAATTAATAAACATAAAATTAAATAAATACATAAATAAATAAATAAATATTATTCATGCAGTCAGTAGCATGCAGATTATTGTTACCACATGTTTTATTATTATTACTTTTATTATGATCATGATTATTGCTATTATTTTTATTACTACTACATATAATATTATTATTACTCTTATTATCATTGTTATTATTATTATAATTAATATAATAACTACTATTGCTACATGTTTCTGGGAACAGATCATCGTATCATTCCTGGCTATTGTATGTGAAAGGTTCCTGGACCCTAACGCTGGGCCAATGTCTGAGTTGGAGCACTGGCGACGCCGACAGCGGCTACTGACCAGTCTGACAGAGCAGCTGAAGAGCAAGGAGTGCAAGGCCGTCATCGGGGTGCTCATCACCGCCAAGTCCAGACAACTCCGCAAGTGGAAGTCGATAGATGCTAGGTGAGAGAATGATTGTGTTGCAAATAAGGGTGGGATTGTGTTAGGTGGGATTGTGCTGGATGGGGTGGAATTGTGTTGGGTGGGATTTTGTCTGGTGGGATTGCTGGATTGGGTGGGGTGGCATACAAAAGTACAGTGTATTATACACTGTTATATATTTGATGTTGTTAGTGTATCCACCTGTTTTTCGATTGGTTGCTTTCAGAATATTTGTCATTTAATTGGTTAAAGTCTTAATTGATTCTGATGAGTGTTGGACAGTGGTGATATTTATAACATGTGTAACTGTACTCTTCTACAAACCAACCAAATTATGTTTGCTTCTTGGATTATTATGATTTACTTAATTAGCGATTATTTCTGGGTATTAAATTCAATAATCAACTTCACCCAGAATTATGGATTATCTGTTGCTTGTCAATATATAAATATGTAATGTACCTCACTAAATTGATTATGCAACCATAATGATCCATAATGTTTTGTAATATTACTCATTCCCACAATCATTCATTACTTATTTCATTTACTCTTCTAATACCTCACTTACATATGTATTCATTCATTCCCATCACTTACTCATTCATTCACTCATTCATTCATTCCCATCACTTACTCATTCATTCACTCATTCATTCATTTCCATCACTTATTAATTCACTCATTCATTCATTCCCATCACTCATTCATTTACTCATTCATTCATTCCCATCACTTACTCATTCATTTACCCATTCATTAACTCCATCACTTCCTCATTCATTTACTTACTGAATTAATCACTTTTATTTAAAATCACTGTCACTCACCCTTTCAGTTTCCATCACACATTCACTTAATGTTAGTGTACTCTTTTACTCACTCTCTCCACCATGGTCACTATCTCACTCTCTAAACCTTATTCACACACTCACTCATATTTAAACTCACACATTCACTCCCTCACCCACACTGATTGACTCGTCCGCTCTGCTCCAGTATCACGGACGCCATGAATGACACAAAGGACAAGGTGAAGTACCTGGACTCACTCCATCGCTACTTTGACCAGCTGTACGTGGAAGCCTCGCCACACATGATCGTCACCTCCGCCCTGCCAGGACTCACCAATGGCATCAAGCAGATGGACTCCATCTCGCGGTACTATGCACGCACTGGCTTCCTGGGACTCGTATTGACCAAGGTATGACAGGAGGGAAGCCTTGTCAGAGGTCGGAGGTTACGATTGTCTCTCATTGCAAAATGTCAATGAGTCGTAGCACACCAAGATTCGTTGTGATTTTTTTTTTTAGGATTTAATTGCAATAAGAGACGTAGACAATAACCCATGAGGTACGAGAGATTACAGAGTATCTTTCCTTCGTGAAATTAATGTTGTATGTCACGAGCTTCACTCATTGATAAATGTACCAAAGTAAAATAACAACTTTAAAAACAATTCTCATTTTTATTAAAAATTGTGAATATATTAAATCTAGTCGATTAGCACATCCATGGAGAGGGTTAAACTAAATTGCACCAAACTTCATGGTTTGCATATATTATTTGGTCATTATGTTCATTATGAATGACTTCCATCTTCCATCCAGCCAGTGATGACACTACTTGTGACTTACTGTTTTGTTCTGACTGTGACAGGTGACGAATCAGCTGGTGCTGGTGTGCAAGGAGCACATCAAGTCCTGCACTGTCAACAGTCTCGATACAGACGATGAGTTGTGGCAGCGCGTCACGGAAGAGGTCACCCAGGACTCGTTGACCTCACCCGACATCCAGCACAAGTATCTGCGCAGTCAGATGGACCTAAAAAACAAGGTTAGTCAGATACACCTCAAAAGCAAGGTTAGTCAGATACACCTCAAAACCAAGGTCAGTTATAGTGGGCAAAACAAAACAACAAACCCAAAACCCGGACCATTCCTAAAGCTGTGTTCACATCTGTTGCATGTTTATGTTCATTTTGGTATCTATGAAATTAGTTTTCGTAACAATAAATGTGGAATGTTTATATACCTTTCCGCATTCAAATCTGAATAATTTTAATCCATTGTAACATACATGAATGTTTGTAAATGCATAACAATTTTCTCTCCCGGATACAAATCATATTTCAGTGCAATCTGTGACCTCAAACCGTAAAACACCTTAATATTTCAAAATACTTCAAAATACGTGAAGACTTTGTATTTAATGGCCACAAAATCAAAGGAGAGATGCAGTTGCAATATTTCGCAATATTTCGGATACAAATACAGATAAAGCATACGCACAGGTTGTGAAAATTGGATAGGTGTAAATGCAGCTGAATTCTTCATTAGCGCAGCCAGAAGGATCTGATGAGATGTCTGTATACTGTAAATCAGGAAATTAATGCGTCCCTAATTTAATGCGACCTCAAGAATTTAGACATAAATGCGACAACAATTAAATGCGATCGACCATGCCTCTATTCATGTTTTTTCCCGGACCTACCTATCATTATTTCCCATAATGCGTAGGAATTAAATGCGACCACACGCCAATCGCATTGTTCGCATTAATATCATGCTCGCATTAATTTCCTGATTTACAGTATTCTCTACAGAGCAAACTTTCACCAACTGGTTCAGGTCTACCTACTGCTACCTCCAGCATCTCTTAATATATTAAATTAAACAGCTGACATGAAGAGGCCTTGTTCTCCCAAACCTCTGCATATTTTCTCACCATTTTGTGACCGTTCGTTGAGAGTTGGACGTGACTGTGTTACAGGGCTCTAGAAGTAAAAGCAAGGAGGGGAAGGACGCGGGCATCAGAGACACCAGCCTGTTTGGCAGACTGAGGGCGTGTCTGGTTGTGCAGGGCTTCTATCGCGAGGCATTCCGATCTCTGCGGGACTCGCTCATTACTCCGAACAACCTATCTCACTTCTCCTCCGTCAGTAGCTTCGCACAGGTCACCAGCTTCACGGCCAGGTAGGTTGTAGGAAGTCGTCGGGCCGCTGGATATTAATTTCAGTGATTTTCAACTTCATGTACTTGATACAGTGATGGAGACCGTCAGTTTTCCCACTTGTTGATCAAGTGATATTATTCATGTGCATTCATATACGTCAAAGTGGGCAAGCCTGTCAAATATCACGATAGTAATAAAATTATTGGATCTAATATGCAGGAATTATCGCGTTTGAAGTTGAACATGATAAAAATAAAGGTCTCTAGTATTGAGTCTGTTACACCAATGTCATAGATCTCAGTTATATCTCGTCGCAAATGGGTGAAAGATTCCCGCAGCGACGTTAAACGCCATAATCACTCATTCAGTTGTATCTCATGTCATCTGACGGCATTATTTTGATTTAAATTTTACATTTCGTATGCTTAATATCAAGCCTCTTTCACCTATCTCTCACTTATTTCTCGTGTATTTTGCACTAATGTTGCACTTATGTCTCACAACGGTGCTATTGGCTGTTGCAGGACCAAGCCATCCGCGACCGGTGCTTTGTTACGTCCTGCCGCGGCATCTGGTCAACCGCATTCTCCGACTAAGCGGACCGTATCGCTGCTGAGCGACCATGTGAGTCACGGTGTGTCGCTGACAGATGAGGAGGCCATCATGTCACACATGGACAACTTCTGCAGCAGGATACGGCAGTTCGTGGATGTCGTCAACACCATGTCGCAGTACTCAAAGTGAGACGTCTCCTGGGTCCGCCCAGATAGTTACAAATCTGTGTCCTCGTATCACTGCACAGTTTCTTTGTAACTTGTAACATGATCTTGAAAGGGGCTCTAAGCCCTAAAACACATTCGTATGTTGACATTGGTTGGAGATTGCTCAGGAATAGGTATGATTTTGTTGCTAATTTTCATATTAATCTTCTCCCAGCTAATGACTGGCATGATGGGCATTTGTGGTGATCACCAGTAGGAGGAATGTTAATTTGTAATTGTTTCAAATATTACTTAAGAGTATCGGTTTGAAATCCACTAGACATTTGGCTAGCCTTGAAATGTTTATTTATCAATCAGAAATATTTAAAAAAAATGTACGGACATTTCCAAGCCGTGTCAGCATTGGTCAGTTGGCTGGGTGGAACTGTCTGCGGCTGTGACATGTTGTGGTAGGTTGACCTGGTTAACACTGGAACTTTTGTCGCCCACTCAGGATGGTGAAGACAATGGGAAGCGTTCCACGTCCTCGTAAAGAGGATCTGATCATCGAGGAGGAATCGCAGGATGAGAAATACAAACACAAGAAAGTAAAATACGAGGCATCTTTCGTCCCAATGAAAGGTAGTTACAATATAATTTCTACCTACTTCTTTATTTCATTACATTAACCAGTAAGTAATTCATCAGGCTGCTTGTAACAAAATATTCAACCTCTTTTTATTAGAAATTAATATTCTATGTCTTTTTTATTTTATCCTCAATCGAGATATGAGTTGAGCCATATTTTATTTTAATATAGAAATGAGAATTCCTAATTAAGCTGAAAACTTAATTAATAATTATTTATGGACCACCAGAATTCTCTTTTCTTGGATGGATGCTGTTCTTGCACAATTCTCTCCTACTTGCTCCTGTGCATCGATACTTTTTCTCATCCTATGTCGATACTTATGAGTCCCCATCCCCTCCCCCCAGCTGACCCAGCTCTGCATGAATGTCCTGTTTATCTTCAGACCCTGACCAGGAAGATTTGGAAAACCAGCTGTCAATTCCGGTTTCGTCACCGGACCGCAGTCATCTTGGAGTCATCGCTGAAGACGAGGAGAATACCAATGACCGGGAGGTGGACACAGCAACAAAGGAACTTTACAGTCAACTCAACCATGAGAAATGTCCAAATTATCGCGAAGCCAACAACGGCTTTGATGTGATGAACTCACGAAAAGGGGTATCCGAAGATGAACTTGAAGTCCTAAGTACGTTATCATTATGTGTAATATTCTTAGATGTGAATAGGTTCTTTCTACATTATGATATATTTTCTTTATATTGGTGATGAATTTAAATTGTGACTTTTTCAGTTTCTCTGTTGTTTGACAAAGAACAAGATGAATAACTGGCCTTGAAATTGCACAGAGCGTTGTTGCGTACAAACTCAACTCAAGATTTTGTTCACAAATCCCCATATAAAATTTGAGCTTGAGCATGAAATCATACTCAAAGTGTTTCATAATCTTGGGGCCCATGTAGAACATGTACAATATTTCAGGGTATTTAATTACTCTGACTGTTTGGTGGGGCATCTATGGTTACCTCCAGTCATCAGAAGGTTAATGTTCTAGGCTATTTCTGCACAACCACATGTGTCTGCTCCATAGAGAGATGCAGTGGTGTGCTGTGATATGATATACGCTCTGAACATTCCTTAGGGTGTGGTTCTGGCATGTTTTAATATATTAATATCCATTTTTATGTTAGTATTATTACATCTGTGGACTGTTTGTCAGGGATGTACTACCCAGAGGACAGCGAGGATGAAGGCCCCAGTGTGTCGTGGATCGTAAAGGAAAACGTGAAGAAAATGATGGAAGCCATGAGTGACCATGTGACAACAAAGACTATGCTGGACGTCGAGTCCAAGGTACGACATTTGACCAGATTGGCCGATTTCAGATTGTCTTTCAGGTTCTGGGATTCCAACTGTGGCATAAAACAATCACTCACTTACTCCAGGTCTGACCATGCTGTACTAACAGTGATATCACTTTAAAAAAATATATAATAATTAAATAAATAGTCCATTTATTGAATGCAAGACTCCATCCATGCCAGTGCATGATTGAAGCACTAAGCAGTACATCTTAATTTTTAAAAGTAATTATATTCATACACTCTGTACTAGATAAGGAAGTTGTTAGTTTCATTTTGAGAACAGTTGAAGAGCTAGAGTTATCCCATAGTTACATGGAGGGAACTACTGCTGTATCATTAAGTCCACAGGAAAGGAAAATGGCCATAATTTTGTTAAATAAATTTGGAAGTAAGCAAGATGAGAACTCTAGTTTATCCACTTTTCCAATGATGAAATACTTTGGTGAGATGCTATGGTGATATGCTATGATGACAATGCAATGAGGATATGATATGATGACATGCTATGATGGCATGCTATGACGTTGTTTCTGCTGTCTCAGGACAAGGACAAGTTTGACGACCACTACACCAGTTTCCAGGAGATAGTCTGGAATCTGGAGGCATTTCTGGGTGCGTACCTCAACGCGGTGTTCACCAAGCGGATGAAGACTCAGCAGGGACTGGACATCATCACAAAGTAGGGCGTGGGCAATGACTCGACAGTTTCAGTTTGTAATAATATGCAGATCCCAAAACACTTTTAGTAAAGAGACATTGACTTGATCGTTTTCCATGATAAGAAAACTGATATTGTGGCTTTTAATTAGACTTGAATAAATATTTTCTACGATAATTTGCCTTCTTATGCTCTCATTTTTTGGTTGTAATTTTGGAATATTTTGGCCACTGTGCTGAGGTAGTTAAATTAATAGTAAATATGGCAGGTGTCAAAGTGAAATATGTTTATTTTTGAGCACAATGTTAGAGGCTCAGATGGATATAGTCATGTGGTCCAGATTTACGCCATGTAATATACTCATTCTCACGTGTATTCCCATTCTCACATGTATTCCCATTCTCACATGTATTCTCCCTGTCACATGGTTCAGGTTTTTGCCAGTGCAACAACGAAGTGGAGTGAGAGGAGAGATTGCGGAGAAGTTTGTGGAGATATTCAACTGGTATGAGGCAGACCTGGAGGAAGTACACAGGATATACGACCTGAACAAAGTAAGGCCAGTGATCTAGCTTTCTTCATGGTTGTAATATTACTCCTGATGTTGGTTGCCAAACTTTATGATACATTTGCTGTTTTTCCAATGTCACATTGATATCACATTTATATCACCATCATCCTATTATATTAGATATAAGGACATTTTGATTAACAAGGAAATGTATTTACTAAGTAATTTTCTTCATTTTCTGAGATAGTTCATAATACTTTGAAGGTGAATCATCTAACGAAACTAATTTTCTGTATCCTGTATTTGCCTGTAATCAGCATTTCAAAATTGCATGTTTTATTTCACATTGAATGAAGTCCTAATATGATCCAATGTTCATTGCGTCATAAGCAATATTTGAACATTTTTGAACTGAATATATTCCTGCTGCATATATTTGTCAGAATGAATTATTGCTTTACTTCGCAGTATTTGTCAGAAATTACTGTGTGTTGTCACATATTGGTGAAAGATTCCCACAGCAATGTTAAACAACACATTACTCACTCGCTAATTTCCAGGGTTATTCTCTGTCGACAATGTATTAACTGTTACTACACCATTGCTTTCCATTCAGAATCATCCCCAGACCGTGCGTAATGCGCCTCCATCAGCTGGCGCCATCTACTGGTCACGGCAGCTCCTGAAGCGCATCGAAGACCCGATGAAAGTGTTCCGCGACAACAAGGCGGTGAGCCAGCTGTCGGACTACGGGCGGATCGTGCGGATCTACAACCGCCTGGCCACCGCTCTGGTCACGTTCGAGAGTCTGTGGTTCACCCAGTGGAAGAACCGCATCGACCAGGCCAAAGCTGGACTGCGTGCCACACTGTTTGTACACCACCCACTCACGGGAGAGATTGTCGTCAATGCTGATGAGAAGTGAGCACAATATTTCTGAAAACTTCTTGACGTATTTGAAATTATGCTTGAAATATGTGGGTCCTTGACACAATTTACTGCATTTGTGTTATATGTAACTGTAGCTTTGAAATTCAGCAATGTTGTGACATTTTCCTTTCAAATTTGGCTCTAATGTGTGGTATATGGTTATAATTTTCTTTTTCGTCGCCTATGGGTGAAATATTCCCGCTGCGACGTAAAACAATAATTCATCTATAATTTTGTTTAATGTCGTACCATATATACTATTCTTATTGCAGTGAGTGAGTGAGTTATTGTTTTACATCACAGCAGGAATCTTTCATCCATGCGTGACAATGTCTTACTACAGAAATTTGAGAGAAATAAACGTGATAGTATTGAGAGTACCCATGTCCTCTTATTGTAGTCCACCTCCACTCAACACCAGTTGTCAGACTAGCAGCATTAAGCCTGTGCTTAAACTTACTACATTGTTTGTCATATTAATATAATTCTCTGTTGTATGAGAAATCTCGGATTTAGGGCATCTCTGGTTTCCACCAGCATGAAGCTGGTTAAATGAAATGTTTATGTTATTAGAGTGAAATGTTCCATCAGCAACGTAAAGCAATAAGTTGTTCAATATTAGCATAATTAGTAAGTGTAAATCAGTGAAATCCTCTCCAAGTCTTCCTGTTTTCAAGTCCCGACTTAAAACACACTTGTTTAGGCGCTCATCATGCTATCTTTCCATCTTTCAAGTACAAGCATGCCCCTTTACAGGTGTGGATTGTTTGCACTATAGGAGAACCCTTTTATTGTCATTATTATTATTATTATTATATAAATATGATATCCATGGACGTCTTCAGAATCCTGGAGCTGATCCATGAAGCCAAGTGGCTGACGAGGCTGGGTATACAGATCCCGGAGTCGGCGCTCCACATCATGCAGCAGGAGTCTCGCTTCAAGAGCTACAAGGCTCACCTGGAACTGGTGCTGTCCGAGTACCGCAATGTGTGCCGTGCAATCCCAGATTCCCTGCGACAGTTGTTTGTCCCCCACACCGAGCGAATACTGCAGCAGCTGCAGCCAGGACTCAGTACTCTAGCCTGGAACAGTATGAACATTGGTGAGTACTGTAACACTTAGTATTCTGCTCTGTGGCACTCAGTAATCTGATCTGTCACACTATGTACTCTGACCTGTCACACTATGTACTCTGACCTTTTGACCTGTCACTTTCTTTACTATGACCTGTCACACTATGTACTCTGACCTGTCACACTATGTACTCTGACTTTCTGACCTGTCACTTTCTTTACTATGACCTGTCACACTATGTACTCTGACCTGTCACACTATGTACTCTGGCCTCCTGACCTGTCACTTTCTTTACTATGACCTGTCACACTATGTACTCTGACCTGTCACACTATGTACTCTGACCTTCTGACCTGTCACTTTCTTTACTATGACCTGTCACACTATGTACTCTCACCTGTCACACTATGTACTCTGACCTGTCACACTGAGTAGCGTGTAATGTCTGTATCCATCTTTCCAGATGCATTCCTCCACCAGATCCACTTGGCCACGTCTAAGCTGAAGATTCTGGAGGAGCGCGCCAATAGCATCATGGAGACCGAAGTCAACGGAACCATCAAAAACATCCGTGACTTCTACTTGTTTGATATCGACATGGCATTCTCTCGCACATGGGTGGGTACTCACACTGACCTAGGTTCACACTGACCTGGGTTCACACTGACCTAGGGTCACACTGACCTAGGTTCACACTAACCTAGGTTCACACTGACCTAGGTTCACACTGACCTAGGGTCACACTGACCTAGGTTCACACTGACCTAGGTTCATAGATCTATACATGCGTACTTTATCATGTCTTTATGTACACAACATTGCCATCAGGAGCCAAGACCCAAGAGGTGATTCCCAGCCCGGGAGCCTGGCATCAATGTTCGCGAAAGCTAGCTTTCTAACGCGATATTGATAGTATATGCTGTCTGTAGAGTGGCAATGCAATTATCATCCTTGGTCTGTCAGTGCCAGCTGGTGCTCGCAGGTTTACAGCAACATTCAGTGCTACAGATGTTGCAGGTTTCCTGCCCTAAACTGACAAGCTGTGCCATAAGTGAAAGAATCTTGAAAGTGGCTCTAAACCCCAATTTAAGAAAAACAGTAGTGTAATGGAATCTTGCGACATCAGAATTCCAAGTTTAAACCTGCCTTGTTGACCCGACACCAATGCGGTCATGATAGGATGTGCTGTCTGTACAGTCTTATTGCTGTTTCCATCATTGGTTCAATAGTACCAGCCGATCCTCACAGGTTTCCTGCAACACTCAACACCACAGGTGTTACAGTTGTCCTGCTGTCTAGTGACAAGCAGTGATATGAGCAGTCCCCAATGTCTGAGTTTGTTGTATTCCAGCCACCAGAGGAGTTCCGGAGTGCCATCCTGTCCAGTATCGATGTCCAGTCTCAGCAGCTCCTGACTGATGTCGCCACCGTCCTCACAGGGCTGCAGGACATCGCTAACCTCCTCTCTACGTGCAAGGTGAGCCCTCGTCCTGCCACTAGTCCTGCCACTAGTCATGTCGCTGGTCATGTCGCTAGTCAGTGAGACTTCATTCTGTCTCTAGTCCCTGTCACTAGTCCTGTTGCTAGTCATGTCACTAGTTCTGTCACTAGTCCTGTTGCTAGTCATGTCACTAGTTCTGTCTCTAGTACTGTCACTCATTATGTCGCTAGTTCTGTTGCTAGTCCTGCCACTAGTCCTGCTACTAGTCACGTTGTTAATGCTTATATGTCTGGGCCCGGTTGAATGAAACGTTAATGCTCCATTAACTTGTCATTAATCCCCCCCATTAACTAATGTAGCATTACATTAGCATTAAAAGTCATTGCAGGAACAATGGCGAATTACGCCATTAGTTAATGGCACTTTCATACAACCAGGTCCTGATTATTTATCTTGCTGAATTTCTCTTTTGGTGCAAGGAATCTGGCCAAAGCTAAATCTGTGCTACTTTCTTTATCTTGCAGAATTCACCCCACAGTTGTATCTTCTTGCAGAATAGCGTGCATAAGTGGGTCAAATTCTATTTTTAGACGCATCCGGTTTAACGATTCTGGTGATAACCTACACAGTGACATGTGCGTGACTGTCGATTTATTTACGTACTTTACGTTGTATCCCGATGTGGAACATGGTGAACAACATGATTCATTTCTGAATCGAACAGAAATTTAAGCACACAATCCGTATTAACGGCGTATTATGATTTCATCTGGAGTTTAGGTCTAGTACTCGTGTTTGGCTATCAACAGAACTTTGTAGATTGTGGGTAATTCTTGGAAATTCTAAAAAGAGACCTGACCTACTTACACGCCCAATTCTATCAATGCAAAGAATATGGCCACAGCTATATCTGTTACATGCTTTATCTTGCAGACTTACACTATCACTATGAAAAACCTGACCATGGTTAAGCGCACGCAGATTGCTAAGGTAAAAAATGTACGAACCAGTACCACTGACAAGTCACATGGGGTTGACTCTGTGCTGTGTCTCACTAAACCCACGTGTCTCGTTAACGTCACGTGTTCACGGGTGTTCCTGAGTTGTACCAAGAGACATCCTTGGTTTTGGTTACATTCTATTAACACGATGTGCAGTTAATTCTCTTGTTTGAAATGAAAACAGACATTTTCATTGAATCATTAACATTACTTTTCAGCCTTGCATTCTTCACAAATGCTGACAAACTGGGATGTATACAACATTATCTGAAACTGTCTCTTTACTACAATACATACACACAAAAAATAGAACAAATGAAAAACATATATTTATCAGATATAATACCCTCGAAATAACACTGACTTTGGGGGGTCCATGATTTGCTATCAACGTTGTAGCAATCAGCCTTAACCCTCTCACTGCTGGATTAGGCACAGTTACTGCTCTTTAGGGCATCTCCGGTTGCCTTCAGAATGCAGAGGGTTAAAGTGATCGTGCAACATGAACATTGTCTGCATTACAATATTTTTTCCACATGACATTCTCCATGCAAAATGTTCAGGTAACATATGCTATAGTTTCTGTAGAAAAATGGTGATCATGATTGCTGACAATACTTATTGTAAAGTGGGTAAAGTATTACTTTACCATATATTTTAATCTGTTTTCTTAATATCATGTTGGAAAAGTGTTTTACAAAGAATCCAGCTTTGTATGTCAATACTATAACCTATTGTTACAAATTGGATTTATTTGAAGTTTTCACTATTGATGGTGTTCATTCGGATGCTTCGTTGGATCTGGCTGCTGTTGCTGTATTTGAGCTTTTTCACTTACTTACATTTTAATATCTACTAAAATGCAGATTTGTTTGATTTTTTTTGCTGTATGTTCATGGATATGTTTTAATAACACTCACTTTTAATGAATATACACATAATATACACATAATCTGTGGATTAGTTGAAAGAAATTATGTAAAGATTGAACAGCAAATTTGGCTATCTTCTCACACATATTTCCATCAGGGAAGCCGATTGTTTAGTGGAAAACCAATGTCATCAACAAAGATTTATTTGGAGTCATTATGAAAATGTTCAGTTAGTTGTAGACAAAATGGCCAATGTTGATGTCTCTGGTTGTGTGTGACAGTGATGTTCAGTTGATGACGTTATCTGACTGATGTATCCACAGACTGACCACAAGTCCCTCAAGGAGAGGAAGTCCAATCTGATGGTCAATGAGGATGAGGTGCAGCGACAGAAAGTCCACGCTCAGGAGGAGGCAGAGCTAGTCCGGACACTCGTTGGTACGCAAAACCACGTTACACGCAGAACCATGTTACATGCAGCACCACGTTACACACAGAACCATGTTACACACAGAACCACGTTACACACAGAACCACATTACACACAGAATCACGTTACACACAGCACCATGCAGCACCATGTTACACACAGAAACATGTTACACACAGAACCACATTACACACAGAATCACGTTACATGCAGCACCAAGTTACACACAGAACCACGTTACACGCAGAACCACGTTACACGCAGAACCACGTAACACGCAGAACCACGTTACACACAGAACCACGTTACACGCAGAACCACGTTAAACACAGAACCACGTTACACGCAGAACCACGTTACACACAGAACCACGTTACACGCATAACCACGTTACACGCAGAACCACGTTACACACAGAACCACGTTACACACAGAGCCACGTTACACGCATAACCACATTACACACAGAATCATGTTACATGCAGCACCACGTTACACACAGAACCACGTTACACGCAGAACCACGTTACATGCAGCACCACGTTACACGCAGAACCACGTTACACACAGAACCACGTTACACGCAGAACCACGTTACACACAGAACCACATTACATGCAGCACCACGTTACACACAGAACCACGTTACACACAGAACCACGTTACACGCAGAACCACGTTACACACAGAACCATGTTACACGCAGAACCACGTTACACACAGAACCACGTTACACACAGAACCACATTACACACAGAACCACGTTACACACAGAACCACATTACACACAGAACCACGTTACACGCAGAACCACGTTACACACAGAACCATGTTACACGCAGAACCACGTTACACGCAGCACCACGTTACACACAGAACCACGTTACACACAGAACCACGTTACATGCAGCACCATGTTTCACACAGAACCACGTTACACGCAGAACCATGTTACATGCAGAACCACGTTACACACAGAACCATGTTACATGCAGCATGATATTACGCTCATAATGATACTACATGGATGACAACATTACATGAAGTATGACATTACATACATGACATACATCACAGCATGAAATGTTTATGCAGTGTAACAATTTCTACATGTAATGATAGACTACTAGACAGAAGTTTGACGTGGATCTGTTTCCAGAGTCGTACAGAGAGCAGGTGTACTCCGCCATGCTGAGCGCCACCTGCAGGTCACTGGCTGCACTGGCCGAGGCGTCTGGGTGCACTGGTGAGGTCGTGCGCGCCCTGACCCCACTCAGTCCGCACTCCCGCCCCTCCAGCGCCCTCCAATCCCAGTCTCCTGTCCCATTCCAACACGACAGTCCACACGGCACCTCCCTGAGCTCTGAACGCCCGGGCACCACCAACTCCATGCTGTCTGATATGTCCTGGACTTGTGAGTTTGGCAGCAAGGTCACATATCTCCAGTGAGTGAACGTTTTTACTGTACTTTAAAAGATGTTTACGAACATATATTACAAGTGAGCATGTTCTCTTAAATTAAATGGTATTTTTATGTCAAAAGTGAACGATTTTTGAACATATCTTTAAAAGAATTTGTTCGAAAGTGAACATTTGTATTTATTGAAAACAAATTATGTGACAAGTGAAAATGTGTGTGTTCAATATAGAAATGTGTATCTCGTAGTGACAGGGTCTAATTAATACAACTGTTGTTAATTGCATTCAAGCTCAAATTTGGTTTTAACATGAATTAGGTATGCAAAGTACATTCACTTGTCATATGTATCGTCGCTTTTGTACCATTAACATCTTTTATTTGTTCTACACCAGGAGGAATTCCCTTATTCAAAGATAAATTATTTGAAGCTATGCGTGAAAAGTCCATTTATTCATATGTTATGATGTATGGAAGTGTGCGTGCGTGTGTAATGGCTTCTTATATATTACTGCTTTCGAAGATATTAGTTATACAAAATTGTATACACAGATTGTATGAGAGATCTCTACTTAAATATTAATGTATAATATTTGTACATTTTGCCATATTGTATTCTTGCTTTTGTTCAGGTTCCAGGTGTTCATCAAGTTCAGTATACCCAACATTATCGTTAACCCAACTCTGGATGTTGTCCAGAAATCCATCGTCGATGTCTCCAATGCCATCATACAGGCCAACAGTGGTAGGTTCATAGCATACACATTAAGATGGTCATACCATACTCACAATGCGCACAATGCGCACCTTAAGATGGTCTTAACATGCCCACAATGCGCACCTTAAGATGGTCTTAACATGCTCACAATACACACCTTAAGCTGGTCTTAACATGCTCACAATACACATCTTAAGCTGGTCTTAACATGCTCACAATACACATCTTAAGATGGTCTTAACATTCTCACAATACACATCTTAAGATGGCCTTAACATACCCACAATGCGCACCTTAAGATGATCTTAACATGCTCACAATGCGCACCTTAAGATGGTCTTAACATGCTCACAATACACACCTTAAGATGGTCTTAACATGCTCACAATGCACATCTCAAGATGGTCTTAACATACACATACTCGCACCATACTCACCATTATCAAATAGAAATGATCTCAAATAGAGCGATCCAAGTAATGGGTACATTGAGAGGAATTGTTCCCTCAGAGAAAGTGTTTTGTCTGTTTCAGATATTACTTGGGCGACCGAGTCTGAAGAGGAGTCTTTCTTTGACCTAATTCTGCAGGACAGCAATGTCCTTGACCTTCAGGCTCAGCTGTCCAATGTCATCGAAGGTCAGTTGTCATTACCAATGCATGCTTCAACCTTCCCATATTTGTATTTATAGGCCTGTTTCAAACATTCGTCAATGGAAGAATACAAACTAATATGAAAATTACAGAACAGGCCCTCGTTCCACAGAATGATTGTAGCGCTACAAGGTTCGTAACTCCATCTTAGCGGATAGGAGTTACAACTCGTAGCACTGTGCTTCTTTAGTGAAACGGGACCCTTGTCAAATGCGATTATCATTGTTTCGATGTCCACAGAACAATTGTAGCATTACAATAGGCATAACTTATTATAGGAACTACGACTCTTGTACCACTGTTCTCGTTCCGTGGAACAGGACCCTTGTTGACCGCGAGTATCAATGTTTCCGTGATGACATCCTGTTCCAGACATCCAGACGAGCGTCGGCAGACACCTGTTCCACTTCAGCTACTACAACTTCCTGTGGAAGGACGACATGCACGGCAACTTTCAGGAGTTTGTCTCGCACGACCCCGGCACGGTGCTCATCAAGAAGGAGGTGGAACGCTTCCTGTACATCGAGAAAAAGGTGCTGGCCATCCCTGCCGTGCTCTCCATCGGCTCCGTGTCACTGCACACCGCCCCCATCAAGGATGCCCTGCACGGCTTCGCCATGGCCTGGAAGACCAAGTATGCTTCTGTCCTCCACCAGGAGGCCAAGGTAACGTCAGCCGAACACGCCAGTTTACAATGCTGCCAAGTTGCTGTTTCATGAAGTGATTCTATTGGATGCATTCATTGCAAGCCAATCTTTTTTATATTCTTGAAATAATATTGGTACAACAATTTATTTTTTTAAAATATTTAAAAAAGAATTATTTGGAAATATTACAACTTTTCAAATAAATCTTTTTCAATTACGAATCATGAAGATGATTAAACATTAAACTAAATTAACAGATTAAGATAGATAAATTTAGGATTCAAATGGTGGGTTGTAGCGTAGTAGAAAATTATCTGTCCCGTGTTCGAACCAATCACTGAATGTCCGGGATGAATGTCACCCTCTCATTGTCACCATGATAGGATGTGACGTCTGCAGTTATCATCCTGCCATCGGTGCGTGAATGAATAAAGCTGAGATTGTTCTGTTTTGGGTCGTGTTTCAGAAACGTCTGGACGCGGCGGTAGGGTATCGTCAGAACGTGAAAACGCGGCTGGAGAACCATGTGCAGAGTCTGGACCAACTGAACAGTGCACTGCACCTCCTGGAGGAGCTCCACGACATGGAGATCAAGATTGACAGCATCTATCTGCCCATAGAGACCATGTACACCAAGCTCAGGTATGGCTTTCTTTGTCGTTGTAGACATGTTTTGTTTTCTATGAGGAGCTTCTAAAGATTGACTCTTCTATGTAGTACCCGTTGGCCACTTTGCAGTGTTAGCTGTGGCTGAGCATTTCCATGACGACGTGTTCAGCGCTGCACAGTGCAAAAAAATGTACAATAATATTGGTAACAAAGCCAATCAATGTCAGCTTTTGCTGACACTCCTCCCATGGGAGTCCAGGGGGTCATTTAAAAATCTGCAATGTTAAAGGTATCTTTGCGATCCCCTACAAATTACATATTACAGATTTGATGACCATTAACATTGGGCCTATGAAGGACCCTATTGTTATTTTCGTTATTTCTAACACTGGTTACACAGGATGTGTTTGTGTGTGTGTTTCAGGGAGTTTGAGCTGCGACTGCCACGTGTGGAGGTGGAGGAGGTGGATGAGCTGCGGAACAGTTGGCAGATGCTGGTGGAGATGGCAGATCAGGTGCGGGAGGTGCTCCTCAAGGAGAGAGGCGGGGCCTTTGAACAGGAACTGGACAAGCAGACCAAGGTACGTACACACTGTTGGCCCACTCCATTAGCCACTGCTTTCATTCAGAATTTATTCCAGTTGTACGAGATTTGCACTCCGGAATGAATCAGATTCATTCAAGAGTTTTGTATGGAATTAATTGAATGGAATACATTGACAATATGTATTTCTTATAAAATATCTTCAAACTGAATCTCCTAGAGTTTATACCCATAATTCATGCATTTCTTTTGTTTATTGGGAAATTTACATGATCTTTGACATTTGTTTACAGACGTTTGTTGTGGAGGTGATCCAGTTCCGGAACGCATTTGACGCCCAGGGCCCGTCAGTTCCGGGGATTCCGCCGTCGGAGGCCGTGTCGCGTCTGCAGGATTTCCAGCTCAGATACACTCAGTACGACGCCAAACGCAGGACACTGGACTCTGTGTCCAAACTCTTTGGAATTTCCAGCAAGCCATTCCCAGAACTGGACAGAACCGGAGAGGTGTGTATTTCCTGTCTGCCATAATCTTACTCTCATTCATTCATTCACCCTCTCATTCTCATTCATTCAATCACTCAATGACTGACCCAGTCATGTATTCACTCAATCACACATTCCCTCAGTCAACCACTCATTCGTTATATGCTGCACAGTGCTGTTAACATCCTTGGTTCGTTAGTACCAGCCAGTGCTCCTAGGTTTACTGCACCACAGAACTACAGGTTTCCTCCCGCCGTAAACTGACAAGACATATCAGTGAAACAATCTTGAAAATGGCTCTAAATGCCAGTTCAAAATTCGAGGATACATCAGTCACCCCTGATTCACTCATTCACCAATGCATTATTTCATTCACTGATTCACTCACTCGGTTAGCGCTACCTCACTCATTCATCAACTTATTCACTCTCCTACCCATTCACTCAATCACTCATTTTACTGATTCAATAATTTATCTACTCTCTCTCTCAGTCACTATGTCACTATGTCACTATGTCACTCATCCATGCACTGACTGTCTCTCTTCACAGGAGCTAGATTTGCTGAGTCAGCTGTACGGACTGTTCCAGAAGTTCATCCGTTTTGATAGCAAGTTCCAGGACACACTGTGGGCAGACGCCGACCTGGAGGCAGCATCTCATGAGGTCAGATCACGTCCACGCTGGTTATAATATGTCAGGTCACATCGTATGCTAGTTCTAATATGTCATTCATGAGGTCATGTCACATCCATACTAGTTGTAATGTGTCATCCTCAAGGTCAGGTCATGTCAATGCTAGTTCTAATGTGTCATACATGAGGTCATGCCACATCCATACTAGTTCTAATGTGTCTTACTCAAGGTCAGGTCATGTCAATGCTAGTTCTAATGTGTCATACATGAGGTTAGGTTACATCCATACTAGTTCTAATGTGTCATACTCAAGGTAAGGTCACATCAATGCTAGTTCTAATGTGTCATTCATGAGAGGTCATATCCATGCTAGTTCTATTATGGTATGCTCGAGGTCAGGTCACATCCACGCTAGTTCTAATGTGTCATACATGAGGTAAGGTCACGTCCACACTAGTTTTAATTTCATTCATGTGTTTTTGTTCTTAACAGGACGTTCTCACCACTGATATACTTTAGAAATGTTGATACATGATCAGATTTCAATATTTCAGAAATTCTGCCAATATCACCATTCTCATTTTAAATTGATATATTCACCTACAAACAATGAACGTTTAATGTATTAATCAAACTATTCAATGTATTTCCTCTATTTATTTATCGAGTATAAATGTTTTATTAGTATATATAAATATTTTTTATTTTGGTGCCAGGAACCATGCTATATAGAATATTTCTGGACTTGCATGTTTTACACTAGCTGTAGTATACATGACAATGTTGTACCACCAGGTGGAGCAGTACTGGGATGAGTGCCTGGCACTGCCCAGCAAGCTGAAGGACTGGGATGCATACAACGACCTGAAGACCAGTCTACAGAAGTACCTGGAGTTGTTCCCCCTGCTACAGAACCTGGCTTCCAAGGTGAGCGACACCAACACACTATTTGCTGGACTCTCTTGCTGGGGGTGGGGGTGTAACAAACTGGTAGCACAGTGGTAGAGTGTCAGGCTACAATGTTGCTGTTGGTGTTCGAATCCCATCTGGGTGTCCAGTCTCCACACCACGGTGGAGAGCCATCTGATACCAGGAGATTATAATGGCTGGTCCGTGTTAATACACTGCTCAAAATAAGTATTGCATAATAATACATACCACAACATAACATTGATGTTGTAATGCATTAAGTTTACAATAATCAAATTCTATCAAAATGTTAGATATTATTCCCATATTAGGAATTCAAGCTATTATTCACACCTTTAGTATTTGATCAATAACATTAAATTATTGGTCTTTTTAATATATAGACACTAGTTTCCCCTTAGACATGTTTGTTTTAAAATATAACTTGGACCCATTGATGTTTAACAGTTCTTTAATCTCTCCTGTTGTCCCGTACTTACATTCCTACCATGATGGTTTAACCCCTTACGTTCTAACCACACAGGCAGACAATAAGTTTGGCTTGACAGTAAGTACGACGGCTGCCTTGGTAATAGTGTGTGCTCCTCGTAGACCTCTGTCTGGACCTCAGACCTGCGTCTCTGGACCTTGTAGACTTTGATGTGTCCCGTAATATGTCACAGCACTGGTAGTATTAAACCTAAGCCACGCCCCTCCACAGGTGAGATCTATTCCCCAGACTTGCAGTCCATTCACCCCGACCCTGACCCAATTCCCGGCAATCTGATTGGCTCACGTGACCCAAAATAGGAATAATACATTTGTATTAACCCTTACCATATGAGCCAATCAGATTGCCAGGAATTGGGTTTGACTATGGGGAATAGTCTGCAAGTCTGGTTCCAGTTCCGGGGAATAGACCCCACCCCATCCACGGTACCCCCAGGGGTGTATCTCAGACCTATGCTCAAATGAGGTTTAATATTACCTGCCCTTTGATTTCCATCACCAATCAACACTATTTACAGCAAGTGCAAATTATTTTGAGATCTCTCTCAAACCAATTAAACTTGTTTCAATTGGGGGTGTTATTACAGCTAGTGGAAACATCTGATTGGTGGATGGAATTCAGGGGTGGGTAGTATAGACATGTGACATAAGTGTAGGTCTATTGGAGATATACCTCTGGAGTTCTCGAGGAGAAGACATATCTGTTTGTAAACGTACGTTGTGCTATATATATATATATATATACGGCTACCCAGAATGCATGTCTTTATTTGCTATTACTCACTGAAATGTGACCTATTTTCTCTATCACTTAGCTGTATGTCAAATGTCATTGCATTTCCGTCCCAACATATAAAACAAGTTGTCCAGGTAGTAGTATATAACGTCCTCAATAAGAATTGGGCAAAATATTGTTTCAGTGTATGAAGCGTGATGCAATACCATGAAGCTTCAATGTATTTATATTATTTTCTTTAGAACATCAGTTTTGTCAGTGGTGTATCTGTTGTATGTTTTCGCATGTAACTCCTGAAAGTGTACATGATGATACGACTCACATTGCACTTCTATTGTTCTGTGAACTGAAGATCAGGCCCCGAGATTACAAAACATTTCTGAGTATGATTTCATGCTCAACTCAAAGTTTTGTTCACAAATCCTCATATGAAATTTGAGCTTGAGCATGAAATCGTACTCAAAAGGTTTTGTAATCTCGGGGTCAGTTCTGCATGGATCACATGTAACTGTTCCAGTTATCTCCCTTGGTTCATGTGTGCCAGTTATGGCTTGTGGGTCTTCCAGGAACACCCAGTTGTTGTCAGTTCTCCTCTTACTATACGCGAACACTGAAGATATATATTGTCCAATCAGATGAGAGAGGGTGTGACCCTACATTGTGTGTGTGAGGTCGGAGCAATGATAGTCTGAAAATATCACATCACACTCGAGGCAATTCTTGAACATAGAAAAATGCATTTTTTTTTTTTAATAATGCAATTTATTTTTTTTTAAATCAAGTTTTATCACCCTTTCTCTACACTCTTATAGATGAAAAATAATCTTCACGTAGCATCACAATATTATAGCATTATTTTACTGCACACAGGGCCTTGATTCTTTGTCGTCAGGTATGGGTGAAATATTCCTGCACTAATTCATTCATTCCTTAGAGTTAATATCTTGCACGATCACACAACCATTGGCCTCTTTCTGAAATACACAGGGGTCACTGTGCCACCTGTCATGGAGCTCGTTCATTATTGGCGAAGATGGTCCATGTCTCACCATGATTGAGATTAGTCTGACTGTAATGGTACAGTTGTACCTGTCAGACTACAAGCCAGAATGTCTGGGTTTTGTGATACACTGTCTGAATACTGACCGTACACTGTCTATATACTGTTATCTTCCTTGGTTCATCTGTATTGGTCTTGTCTCATGAGTTATCTTGTAATTGATATTGACTGTGGTTTTCCCTCCCACCTTAAACAGACCACTATCATTAAACCTTTTAAGGAAATATATTATAAGTCATAATCTCATGAATGCCAGGCATTGCCTTGAAATGAGCATGAATATCAAAATACATGTACTGTGACGGTTGTGGCTAGAGTTACCTCCCTTGATGTCCGTCTGCAGGAGATCCGGAACCGCCATTGGCTGCAGGTGATGCAGGTGACAGGCAGCACATTCCAGCTGGAGGCAAACTTCTTCAAGCTGATGTCCCTCCGCCACATCGGACTCATCCAGTAAGTTGTCTCCGCACTTCTCCGCATTGCAATGTTTTATACTTCAGGTACGATGCTATGGCATAGGTGGTAAGTCCCTGGGGAGGGTGTGCACCTCCATTTTGTTGTAAGCATTACCTTTTTATTTGTACTTCCAGACACAAGGTGGAGATTGAGGAGATCTGTCGTGGCGCGTGTCGTGAGCTGGAGCTGGAGGTGAAGATGCGCGTCACGGAGGAGGAGTGGACGGAGCAGGTGCTGAACTTTGACCACTACAAGAAGCGCGGGCCCATGTACCTGGACAAGGTGTTCACTGAGCGGCTGCTGGAGCAGTTGGAGGATGCCCAGGCTCTGCTGGCCAGCATGCTGACGTCCCGCTACATCGGCCCACTGCGGGACGAGGCTGCGTCCTGGGCGGAGAAGCTGAAGGAGGTGGCTGAGGTGCTGGAGCTGTGGCTGGAGGTGCAGGACCTGTGGCAGTACCTCGAGGCAGTCTTCAGCAACACCATCGCTGTTAGGGTGAGTACCTCGAGGCGGTCTTCAGCAACACCATTGCTGTTAGGGTACCTCGGTCTTCAGCAACACCATTGCTGTTAGGGTGAGTACCTCGGTCTTCAGCAACACCATCGCTGTTAGGGTGAGTGCCTCGGTCTTCAGCAACACCATCGTTGTTAGGGTGAGTGCCTCGAAGCAGTCTATACCAACACCATCGGGTGAGTCATTATTGCAAGTGACGAGTGTACATCAAAGCTTGTACCAATATTGATGTCACAAAATTGATTAAAATTTAAAGGGACACAGCCATGAAAACAATATTATGTTGTTCATGTTATAGGAGCTGCCTCAGGAAGCCAAGAGATTCGCTCGCATTGACAAAGGCTGGACCAAGATGATGAAGAGGGCCTTCGACACTAGGAATGTCCTGCAGGTTGGGTATTTCTCATGATACATCACACAAACAGGCTCTGGTAGCCATGATAAGTAATGTATATGTGACTGCTGTTTGACCATGCCGACTTCATTGCTGCTGTGTGTTCCAGTGCTGCTACGGCGGTGAGGTACCAAAGGCTGTCGTCCTGCGGCACATCCAGGAGGAACTCGAGATCTGCTTCAAGAGTCTGGTCGGTTACCTTGACAACAAGCGCCGGGCTTTTCCTCGATTCTACTTTGTGTCGGACCCAATTTTGCTAGCCATGCTGAGTCGTCCCAATGACCTTGACTCGGTCAGGCCCCACCTCAGGTGTGTCCATGTCGTATCCTTATTGCTGGTTTTACCATGACCTGTCATGCTGTATGTTGACATAGAAAAATAAGGAAAGAAAGGGGGGGGGCATGAGAGAAAAAAAAGTAATAATTAAAAAGTAATTTAATTTGTAAAAATGAAAAAGAATCATTACAAAGTAAAAAATAGAAGAAAAAATATATGATTAACACCTTCTAGAACAACAACACTAACCCAGTGCGTGTCCTCCACAGGTCCATATTCAGTCAGATCCATGATGTGCAGCTTGAGAAGGCTCAGGAGGAGATGAATGAGGAGGAGCTGGAGGAGGGCAGTGGAGGCACCCCGGGGCGCCGCACCCCACACGAGCGCACCCGCACCAGCAGCATGTCCCCGCTTCGCTCTAACACCCCACCAAAGATCGACAAACGCCTGACACAGGTCTATGTACGTATACGTGTGTGTGTGTGTGTGTGGTGGGTGCATGCCGAATAGTTGTAGCACAGTAGTGATAGTGATGTATACTGCAACGTCCACCAGATGTGTATTCAACACCATGGGAATTATTGTCTTAAATGTGTTTACAGTGTTGATGATAGTTTGTATGCCTATATTGGCTCTGAGATGTAATCAACAGAACTTGCAGTATACAGCAGTCTCTTATTAACCAGTAATGATAGTTAGCTCAAATCTTGTTTCCTGACTGCACTCTTTCAAAGTACTTGTCTTTCATGTTGACAGCAATGATGTCATTATCGTAGTTCTAGTCTCATAGCGTGGCTAACAAAATCCTTGTGTATTATTAGGATGGCGATGAATCAGAATCTTACATGCAGACTTGTAAGCGAACTCCTGCTGTAAGTAGCACACGAGTGACCTGTGACTGTCCACCACTATCATAAGTGGCCCACCACTGTCCACCACTGTCATAAGTGACCTGTGACTTTCCACCACTGTCATTAGTGACCTGTGATTGCTATGAATGACATTTGACTGTCCACTACTGTCACAAATGACCTGTGCCTGTCCATTACAGTCATAACTATTGTTATAAGTGACCTGTGACTGTCCGCCATTGTCATAAATGATATGTGCCTGTCCACTGTCATAAGTGGCCTGTGACTGACAACCATTGTCATAAGTGACCCGTGACTGTCCACCATTGTCATATGTGATCTGTGACTCCACCATTGCCATTCATGACCTGTGACTTTCCACCATTTTCATAATTGATATGTGTTTGTCAACCATTGTCATAAGTGACCTGTGACTGTCCACTACTGTCAAATGTGACCTGTGACTACATTGTCATAAGTGACCTGTGACTGTCCACCATTGTCATAAGTGACATGTGACTGTCAACAATTGTCATAAGTAACATGTGCCTGTCCATGACTGTCATAAATGATCTGTGACAGTCCAGCACTGTCATAAGTGACCTGTGACTGTCAACCACTGACCTGTGACTGTCTGAGGCCGGCTCCGTGGCGTAATGGTTAAGAGCCTTGGCCCAGAGTGCGGAAGGTCGCGGGTTCGTGTCATACCAATAGACGTTAAAAGATAGTACTTGTTGTGCTTGGTGCTCAGCATTAATGGGGTAAAGCAAGGACTGGTCAGCTCGGAGTCAGTATACTGTGTCTGAGTGGGGTATCCATGTTCTATCTGCGGCATGTGATATTCCAAATGGCTGTAAACACCAAATCAATCAAGAACCATTATAAATATACATTCAACAATTGGAATTTGAGTCACACATTTTTTATTAACAAACTCCAGCCTGTATTTGTTCAGGAAATTCTATACAATGATGCTCTAAGAGTGGAGACATATTACATTTGTCTTATACTAATACAACAAAGATTATATACATATACTGTAAAAGACCTATTTCGCGCAGACTTATATTACGCGCTATACACAGAACAGAATGTCGTATACAATAAACAATTCAGTTGGTGAGTAATTGCATCATTGTAGATTACACCACCAGATTAATGAAACAAACAATGAGATATATTGCACACTAACAAGCATGGGACAAAGAGAAACCACTCAATTCAATACTCCGCCCACAACATTTTACAAAATATCTGTCTCGCCACCTGTAAACATAGAAAGTCATTCACACTAAATTTTATATTGCATTTGTTATGATTTGGGTGTGTACTCTCGTGCAAATTTCTCGAAGTCTTCGTCGGTGAACACTGAAGATTCGGTGATGGGTGGCTCTTGAGATTTTGTCTTCTTGCCAAAAACCTGCAATGAGAATGCTAGGTTAACATTCTTTCTGTTGGGATATCAAACTAAGATCGCCCTACTCTTACGGTTTTAAATAAGAGCCAAAATGACCATCAAAACTAAATAATGATTCAAATTACACTTATGATTAACCGTGCATCATTTCTGACTCTCTACCATGTCTACAATACAGCATCAGTAATTTGCTTGAATATGCAGGTTTTATATGTCAGTTGTCATGGTGAAGACTATATCTAAATGTAGACACTGAAAGTTTCCTGTGCCTCAAATCAGAAATATGTGACATAGAATTTTAAATAAAAATTGCTCGAAAATAACAATTTGTAATTATAATACACCTCTGTTAGAACATTTTCCAAGGAGCTATTTGGCTCCTGAAGAACCAGAAACATTCAAAATAAGTGAAATACTGGTCGCCAAACGCAAAATTCCCAATTTGGCTCCCAAATTAGTCGTTAAATTGAGCCCTGACCTCATACATTTCCTTAGAATGTTGCCACCAGACTTAATATGAACAAAATCCTGTGAAAGATGTTAAACTGAAATATAAAAAAGAACTAACATAATCATGCAGCCAACCCCTGTTTACCCGGATGGTGGCATTCCCAGCAAAGTTGTGCGGGTAACTGAATTTCCGGATCTCTGAATTTGACAAGTGTCTGTCAAGAGTTGCCCCCCTTTGCATGGGCATTCTTAATGATGTTAACTCAATTAGAATTCAGTGCAAAAGACACTGATTATTTTCAACAGCTATTGTAATGTAAGATAAACAATGTGTTACTTTCAAAACACTATCCTTTTTTATGTCTCCGTCGGTCTAATTTGTTTTGACTGTCATTTTCACAACATCGCTTGCTTTCATTATTTGCTAAACAAACAATCTAGTATTAGCAGTCAATGTTTTCTTAATTCTTTTGTCGTCCGGTTATCTGAATATAGATTGTACCTAATTTGTCTAATCAGTGTCCGGATTGACCAACCGGAAACGGAAACCGAATTTCCGGTTATCTGAGTCATTTTATATAGAATATAATTGGTTCCCGGTAAAAAATCGTCCGGACAACCAAGGAACCGGAAATATGAAGTCCGTGTAAACGGGGGTCGACTGTAAAAGCTAAAACAGATACATAATAGGATAAATGGTAATGTAAATAACCACCTTTTCTGTGCATGCTGCACTGTGTATTTTGGCTGCGTCTGTGAGACGTCGTAGTGCTGTGATGTTGTCCGCTGTGTGGTCCACTGATGATTGAGCTCTGTATTTCTCTACGTGTACAGACAAGTGATTCTCATTAGCGAGTGGGATAATAAAGTTATCTTAGTCATAGATGACGCATGATCATCATCATATATAATGCTATAATTGTATTGTTGAAAAATCGCCAGATTAAAATAATATAAAATATTGAAATATTGAAAACCAGTGGGACATGCAGAAAATGTAGCTTGTTGGCCATTATACGTGTGGAGACGAATCAAATGTACATACTTTAAGTTTCAGGTAAAATATGTTTGACCATGAAATATGTCAACAAACCATGATGATTGCATCCATTTAAACATCAAAGAGTAATATTAATACTAAGTCCATATATAGTGCACTAATCATTTAGGATGTAGTAGGTATTTAATTAATATTTACTACCAGAACATTCATGTATACCTATAACGGATTTGAATGCCTTTTTTCTCTTTTTCTGTGCAGGAATCTGTTGTTTTTGTTTCTGTTTCATTGCTTTCTTCAAATTCTTCGTACTGCTGCTATCTCTCTGAAGCCCACCATGCCCTTGAGTGGATTTCTTTGCTTGGTCTTTAGTCATGTACATAAAAGTGATGATCATCATAGATTTATCTAAAAGCTGCATAGGTGAAGTATTATGTTATACTTTTACAACTTGATCAGTTGATGAAGGTAAGTTTATTAATCATATCAACTCAGTAATCATATACCAAACATAACGATCATTGTACTAGCTAAGTGTCAGTGATCTGTGAAGACCAACAATACTTTTGTAGGGAATCATATTGGCCCTGTTTATGGCCGGGTAGTGATAATGCTTCGCTATACTCACTTCACTATAGGAGGATTATGGCCGGTGAAGTGAGTATAGCGAAGCATTATCACTACCTGGCCATAAACAGGGCCAAGGAATCATCTGGATCAACAATGATCATATGGGTTACAACAAAAATACAAACCCTTACCGTTCTGAAAGTCGTTGTCAAATAAGGCAAGAGTCTCCTTCACAACAGATGCAGACATGACTCCACATACAGTTACTATCAGACTGATATCAGACTGACTATATAGTGATGTATTATTAGAATCTGGCAACGTCAATGTTTGCAAAAATACTTGTCAACACGTGCGTTTATTATGACGCTCGCGCGTACTCGTAGCATCGCTAAAGTGCGCAGACACACATCCGTTTTATGAAGGCGAGTACTAAATTAACGCTGCAGAGAGTCTTGTTTCATAGCTTCCGCTTTACTCCGCATATTCTCAAACCCACCTTCCTGTAAATTTAAATCTCTATTTACCGCTAAAACCACAGCTATATAGACATTAACTACAAGGTAAGTTGTTCCTGAAGCACTATACATCATCACAATGTTAGTTATACCACTGTGTATACGTTATTCGACGTAGCAGTTTAGTACCCAGAGTAGATAGTAGCCTGAGGACCTTGACTTCGTCTACTTTCCGAGTGGGGTGTTTGTTGTTGATTGCGATAAACCTAGAAGTCTACTTTGTTGACATCAGTCAAGGTGAGCAAGGCCCAACACCATCTGCGTGATTTACACATGAACGGTCCACAGCAACCAAATCTCCGCATACAATCATTTACCCTGATCACAATCATAATTGTTAGAGTGTAATAAGAGCTACATGTAATAACACTGTTAACGGAGCTCAAATTACGAGCCACATGTTTACATGTCAATGTCTATTGTTAGTTATATCCAAATTAGGAATTCGTATACTCAATTTATACTTTACATTGTTTAAAATCATCTGATGGCTAATGTTACCTCTAGACCATGTAATAATAATTATTAAATAAATAAACGACTGCTAACTAACTAACAACATGCATGCATGTTTAGTGTTCCAAACAAATAAACATTTACCAGCTGTTTACTGAATGAATCCAGGTTTAGAATATATATGAATCAATGCTCAAATGATAATTTAGACCCCAAGTGACCAACACAACCGATGAAAAACTTCTAGCTGATAGAAATACAGTGATTACCTCTTTATTGTAAAACTTCTGGCTGATAGAAATACAGTGATTACCTCTTTATTGTAACTATAGGTAGCATCTCGATGGCGTATTACAACCACTAGGTTGAGATTTTGCTGTCCATAATCATCTTTTTAGATGGGTATAATCAAAAACACTACCAAAACTGTCACTCCCAAGATTTTAGTACCTTTCTATTTCATATTGTTTCCATTGATATTTCAACTGCATACACATGTAATGGCTTCAGGGCTAGTTATCAATATTCCTATATCAGTATATAGCCAGCATATCAACCAGAAACAGGTAACGGCTGCCATCTGTTTTGATAGTCATGGTAGTGTATATTATATCCCACCGTCAGCTGATTTTGAGACTCGGTGTGTTTTCGAGGCAATCGCGTTTTATGTGGATGGTTACTCTGGCTTGGATCAACATAAAATTGATAATAATGTAGACAAGATAAGTAATTTACAAAAGTATACATTAACTATGTGTAGTTTTCACCTCTGATCACTAATACCAAAAATGTCAAAAGTTTAAATGACCATCCTTGCTAAAATAGCAGCTGAAAGGTAATCTCATCCAGTCTTTTGCTTACTTTGTTGACATCATAACCCAAACATCATATGAAACAGCTGTGCTCGCTCTAGTTACCGGACAACTACGGAAGCCAATTTGGGTCACTCTTACTCGTTTCCAAAGTAAAAAAGATATTTCTTTTCAATGTGTCTCATTTCTGTTGCATGAATTCCGATAGAAAAAGGGGCCCTATCGCCAGAATTATGAACTATTAGACATGTAAAATGCCTTCAACAATGTTGTGAAGCAAAACTGTCAAATGTGCCAGAAGAACGTGCACATTTGCAAACTTTGACTTTTTAGTGTTCAGATTAAGCATATTTAAAACAGGGGCTTTTCAGCCACATATTTCTCTGTAATAAATATATTTATATGACTTCAACGAGGATATTCGGAAAAAGATTGTCGGTGGCATGGTGTGAACAGCATTGTTTCCTTACTACCTCGAAAATACCTGACACTGGGATATGTATTTACTGTAAACACTATATCAGCATGAACTGTGACACTGGGATCTGTATTTACTGTGAACACTATATCAGCATGAACTGTCAGGATTTTATCTAGGCTTGTGGATAATGAGTTTAGATGAACATGATGGACCTCAAAGCAAAATTACGACTCAAATTGCACTTAATAATACTATGAGACTTGGCAGCTCACTAACCTGTTAATGTGGTATCAGAGCTTGACATGTTTGTTTAACTGACCAGTTGACCAACAATAACTTGTAGGTACATAAACATGCTGGATACATGCTTACCAAGCCATTTGTGACTATTCATCCATGTCTGTGTTAGGTTTATAGCATGTATACTTGCATGTTTGACAAGTTTGTAATATTTATAAATTTCTCTTCTTTGCCAATTTACTATTTATACTTATTATTACATTTTCTAATTAAAAACACGTCAAATGTAGGAAACTAATTTACAATAAATAAAATGATCAATAACATGATTACTATTTGAATAAAAATGATTATTTGTTTGATCATGTTGCTTCACATTTATACACAAGTGCCAACTTTTTGTAGGTCTCTAAATATGGCCTGCAACAAAAGCACTATTTTCTTTTTGTGAAGTATGTCACAGACCTTTCAAAGTAAGAGAAAATATACCTGTTTATAAGTAGCTGTGGTATGAATATGAACATCTGATTATTTACTTGCTAAGCCTAAATATTATAAACTGTGAATAGGGTAATTTTTCTGAAGGATGCCATACATCACTGATCTTTATTAATCTCAGTGTGTTAGGATTGTTGGGCGGGTGGTAGCGCAGTGGTAGAACAGTTGGACTTCGGAGCCAAAGGTTCCAGGTTCAAATCCCGCCCCGG
>JAUTBT010008886.1:0-25019 GCA_032361225.1 Lepetodrilus schrolli
AGACCCCTAAGTCCCCCCCCCCCCTACCCCCTGGAGTTGTTGGTCCATGAACTGCTGAACACCCCTGTGCTCATTAATGGGTCGGCTTGAGTCAGTGTGCCATGGAATATTGAGGGGGGTGGAGGGAGATTCATTCAGTTCAGGTTGACAAAAGAATTAACTGCAGGGTGTTTTGTTTGCTCTGGCCCCTACCTCTGACAGTAAACTAGTCGCGTGCTACTCAGTTGTGCTAGTCAGTTGTGCTGGTCAAGTCAGTTGTGCTGGTTGGTCGTGCGTACATACAGTGGTGGTGCTAGGCTGTTCAGTGTTGTGAGGGAGAGTGTACCAATTGGATACCATGTAAGCCTCCCTGTGTCGCTGGTACCATGGTCCTTATGGATTACGTTTCCATTATGTATGGATCATGCCTTCATGTTTTGAGTTTCTGCATTTGAAGTCTAAGGTAATGGTGTTTTCCCCACTGTTCATTTCAACCTCTAGCTTTGTGTCCGGCTAACAAGCCAACCACCCCACACCTGTAGGTCATTAGCCGTGGTCATCATGTTTATGGTTTCAGGATAGTCCTCTGGGTTTCATTTTTAGTTTGTTGGTGCAATATCATGCTATTGAACCTTTTACTTGCTGGTGGCAACCAGAGACGCCCTACAATGCAGTGGATGTGATTGTTCCCGCAGGGAAACGATTTAACATCATTTAAATTAAATGTACTGTATGCAACTTTCCTACATTACAATATACTCATTTATAAACAATACACATATTTTTTATAAATTATGTTCGTCATGTATGGGTGAAATATTCCCGCTGCGACATAAAGCACTAATTCAATCAATTTAATTATGTATGATCTATAGATTATTAGGTATTTGTATGTTCTTTAGATTATTAGATATTTGTATGATCTGCATGCAAAACCAGTGATTGTGCCATTGTCAAGTTGCCATGAACATTACTTTGCCATGGTTACCAGCTCGGAAAGCTTAATTTTTAATTATCAACAGATCAATGGGAAACATACCTAGACATGAAATTATGATTTTTTCGTAGATATCTATTAGGATTTATATATTATTCATGCTGTTTGTTGTAAAATATAGAGCTTATGACATTGGTATTTTGGTTTTGGTGATAATTCTTTGGGTTGTACTTATTAATGTTATAAATATTAATATTGATCCTTGGTCTGTCAGTGCCAGCTGGTGCTCTCAGGTTTATTGCAACATTCAGCATGACAGATGTTGCGGGTTACCTCCTGCCATGAACTGACAAGCCGTGATATAAGTGAAAGAATCTTGAAAGCGGCTCTAATCTCCAATTCCAATTCCAATTCCAACTCTGCATTTTACTACAACTAGACATATAAAACTGGTACAGTGTACACATGCTAGCACTCAGCCTTAATCTACAACTATGCTAGCACTATGATAGAACAGGGATGGGTGGTAGCGCAGTGGTAGAACGTTGGACTTCGGAGCCATAGGTTCCAGGTTCGAATCCCGCCCCAGGGGCCCGGCATCAAAGTTACCTTTCTGACGCGATATTGATAGGATGCGATGTCTGTAGAGTGGCAATGCAGTTGTCATCCTTGGTCTTGTCAGTACCAGCAGATGCTCAGGTTTACTGCAACATTCAGCGCTACAGATGTTGCGGGTTTCCTCCTGTCCTAAACTGACATTTAAAAAAAAGAAGATAGAACGTGCAGATTGATAGTGTGTAGACTGTATACAATGTACAAGCAAACATTCAGCCTTTTGCTACAAGTTATACAACTACACATTAGATCTAGTGACTGGAGATTGTAACCTGTGCCAGTGTCCCAGTGTCCAAGCAAGGCACTGGGTGGTCTAGCTATTATACAATAGCTTTCACTGTATGCAAGGATTCAATGTTTTACTACAAGTTCTACACATATAAACAGTTGCAGTACACGTGCACTCAGAATTTACTTAATACAACTGATGTATGACCTAGTGAGGCCATAGTTATTTGATTCCCTGGTTTACAGATCCCGAGACTCGATTTTTTCCACTTTGGAAAATATCAATAATTAGCGACAGTGTACTAGCCTTTAGACAATTATAATTATAAATGGTGAAGGAACAAGTTGTATAAACCATCACTGGACAAAGACCGGCATGCGACGGTTGACACAAAGTTGAAGCTAATTTGATTAAGAAAAGTCTTAAGTTATGATAATTTCTGCTATTGACAAGCAGTTCCTTGAAAGTAATTGTACATTCAATTAATGTGTTTCTAACAATTATTATTATATTGATCAATTATATTTATTTTATGTCAACTGACCATGAATAATCTCCAATTATTATTATTTTTATATTGGACCTGACCGACTGGCCAAAATATCAAATTATATTTATTTATATTTTTCGACCACCCGAGCCAAAATTATCACGGAGATATCCGTAAACCAGGGACTCAAATATGTATGGCCTGACTGGAGTTTGTAAACTGCAGCACTGTACAAGCAAGGTATTCAGTATTCTAATACTATAGCTATGAAAGTGCTACAATAACACACTGCGGTACAGTGTACCTGTGTATGCCAGCACTCAGCATTTTACTACAGCTATCCCCAGTACTACAACCCACAGATTGAACACCAGTGTCCTGCAATTTGCCAGTACGTCTGGGACACAGCTGTGGTATAAGGCCTTCAGGCATGTTACCACAGTTAAAGCACAAAGCCTGCCAGGACTAGATCAATGTCCAGTAATGGTTTCCCAGTAAGCGTGAATACTCCACCGTGCTAACACTATCGCTTCGACTATCGGTATTTGTCGTCACACCTGTCAATCACGTGTCATGTGACTATGCAAGCCGACCGGCCGACTTGACTGCAACACACCAAGACTGACAGAGAGAGACTGATATCTCGACATTCAAGTTTCAGCAACCATGGTGCATGTCATTTCTTAATTGGATAAGGAGAAAAGGTTCCCCGAGGCAGGCTGAATGGGTAACTAATCACAATGCTGCAGAATCAGTCTTGGTTGTCCCCCTATTACAGTGTTCTGGGGGCTTACAGGGGAGGTGGGGGTTGTGTGATCAGGTTACAGTGGCTGCTCTTACCTGTAAACAATCCACGACAATCCACGTCAACGGTTGATAATAATTTTGATCGGCCATGACTGTAGACAAGGACATGATCTACTTTAAGGCCACTCTTCATCCTCGATGACATTTTAATTTATTTTCAAAATTTTATTGATTTAAAAAAATTAAATTTTTTTAAAAATGTATTGACTTTAAAAATGAACTATTTAGTTGTTTTCCCAATTTACGGAGACTAATGATTCACGACATTTTGTCATTTTAACCCTTTAACTGCTGGATTAATCGCAATAGTTCCTACATAGGGCATGTGTGGTTACCTCCAGCAGGCTCAAGGTTTACAAGGTTTTTATATGGACTTTCTAATTACTCTTAGGAGTACATCATCGTGTATGGGAGAAATATTCCCACTGCAACGTAAAACAACAACTCACTCATTCACTTAGGAGTACAATACTTCCAGCTATATTTGTGTATCGACCAACTTTGTCTCGCTCGCGATTTTTTTTTTCTCCAGCCATAGTTTGAAAATTATTTGTCGGTTTTTCAGAGTCGTCGCTCCAAAATGGCCGCTGTGGGAGAACAAGTACCCATCTCTAACCACACCATCGACAAGGTGACAAAGGCCAAGGTCACCTTGGAGAACTACTATTCCAATCTCATCTCCCAGCATGAGGAGCGAGAAACAAGGTGAGACAGCATTGATGGGGTTAATGATGTTGTGCATTTTATTACTTCCCATGGAATACTCGTCGCAGAACATGCAGAATTAGCAGAATTAGCACATTTTCCAGTAGTAGTAGTAGTAGTAGTAGTAGTAGTAGTTAGTAGTAGTTAGTAGTAGTTAGTAGTATTATTATTATTATTATTATTATTATTATAATGCACAAAGTCACAATTGATAGCACAATGTGTTATTACACCTGATCACTGCACTCACTTTCCTTTTCAACTCCCTGGGCATTGTATTGTTCCAAAGATAAAACCCCTGCCCAAATCATATCCCTAGTCTGTGTCACACCTTGTTCTCACCCAAATACTCAGAGGGTAAAGAATTTCAGCGGCTCCTTTCATATAAATATATAATGCCAATCAATATAATTTGTATTTAAACGATTCACAGTTACGAATGTAAACATTGATGAGTAGAGACAAATAAAAACAGAAGAAAAAATAACATATATTATTAATATTTAAGAAAGTTTTATTAACCCTCTTTCTATTGGAAACTATTGAAGATGGGGGGGGTGTATCTTGCAGTAAGTTGATTTATCAAGAACATTACTGGATTTGTCCTAAATATGCATAGCAAGTTTTATTATCGTACCCATGACCAAGATGAATAAAAGCCTAATAGCCCTCGCCATGCTGCCGGCAACCGGAGCAGTGCTTGTGCCTAGTAGGAAGAAGGTTAAGTTTTGATTTTGATCAACTCCACCGAGTATGACATCTATTGTAAGAATTTGACTATTATTTTGTTCGCGTCTGTGTTTTATATCTCCCAACAACTATTGCGGTTTGTATTAACTATCAATTACTTGGCCCAAAGTCATCATAACTTGGAGACGGATCCAGCCCTAGATGTAAATGTGTGTGCATGGTGTACTGTCAACAATGTACCTCTGTACCCGTCCAAACCTGAATAGTCCTATGAAAAATATGACCTGCTCATCGCATTATATAGTTTTCATGCTTGAGCGACTTGGATTCAAAATCAGGTTACTGTCTGGCTGCATTATTATAACTGCCTTATGTTTAAATCATCTAATGTACCCACTCCCACACCCAATGTACCATGCCCATGTACTTCTATGCCCAATGTACCCACTCCCATGCCCAATGTACCCCATGCCCAATGTACCCACTCCCATGCCCATATGTACCCCTCTCTCACACCCAATGTACCCACTCCCACGCTCAATGTACCCACTCCCACGCCCAATGTACCCACTCCCATGTCCAATGTACCCACTCCCACATCCAATGTACCCACTCCCGTGTACAATGTACCCACTCCCACGCCCAATGTACCCACTCCCATGCCCAATGTACCCACTCCTATGCCCAATGTACCCACTCCCACATCCACTGTATCCACTCCCATGCTCAATGTACCCATTCCCACGTCCACTGTATCCACTCCCACGCCCAATGTACCCACTCCCACATCCAATGTACCCACTCACACGTCCAATGTACCCACTCCCACGCTCAATGTACCCACTCCCATGCCCAATGTACCCACTCCCACACCCAATGTACCCACTCCCATGCCCAATGTACCCACTCCCACGCCCAATGTACCCACTCCCACTCCAATGACCAATAAAACATAGCCTAATATTTTACAAACCTACTCAGCATCACAAGCTACATCTTAACCTGTTGCTGAACTGATAAACTAAATTCCAAATTTTATTAATCTGTTATTATCAAGTGGTATTTCCTAAAGCTGTTATGGGCGACTGCATCCTAAACTAAATCTGTTGTCATCAAGTCTTTTCAACTAAGTTTCTGAACCTGTCGTTAACTGTTCAACTATGGCATGTGCCTGTCATGACCAACTGTTAAGAACTACTAGTATATCCCTTTTATCCTAATCAATTGTTAAGGTACATCCTAAACATGTTGATCAACTGTTAAGCTATATCTAAAGCCTGTGATGATCAAAATCCAACTGTTTGTCATCATGTTGGATAAACTGACAATGACCTAAATCTGCTGATCAATGACAGCTCCATTTTAGATGGCATCTCTGGCTAAGCCTCAACAAAAAAAAAATCTGTTCTGTTTTGTTCTGTCCTGTCCTGTCCTGTCCTGTCCTGTCCTGTCCTGTCCTGTCCTGTCCTGTCCTGTCCTGTCCTGTCCTGTCCTGTCAGACTCAACCACCAATAACACTTTGCGAAACTGACATGATCAATATCGAACCCCGATGGCTTCGTGAAACCTGCCCCTCCCCCCCCCCCGGTTAATCGATTCTACGTCTACCTGCGTATTGGCATAATCTTTTGTCTACCTGTGTTGAGTAAACTTGCATTGTTAAGACCCACTGACATCATTAGGAGGAGAGTGGTGGCTTCTAGACACACCCCTCATTGTCTCCACGACCGGCCATTGTGGTCGGAGGTTCGAGCTATAGATTGTCAGTCTGGCTGCAGTTTGCATTGATATTCTTAATTGTCCCCTTGTTTGGTAAACATGCTGACACCAATGTTTTATAACAATGACGAAGCTGATGTTTAATGACAATGACAACGCTGATGTTGTATAACAATGACGAGGCCGATGTTTCATAACAGTGAATGACGTAATGACAAGTTTATTGGATGACGATGCGTCGTAGCTACCTGATGAAATTCAGGTTTATTAATTAGTTTAATTGTTAACGTTTGCAAATTAGTTTTAACAATTAAACTGGAGCATTAAATAGATCCAGTTTGTTGTCTCCCAAAATTTAAAAAAAATATATATCTATTTGATTATTTAATTAATGTTTTGGTTGACATGAAGTATACTCAACAAAATTAATTATGGGCCAGTAGCTTGTTTGGACATGCTAATTTAGCATATACTATTTTAACAATGAAGAATTTCCAAATGTTAATTGGCCCCAGGTAATGTTGAAGCCCCAGGTAATGTTGAAGCTTTTCCAGACACATTGGAAGAAGAATGGCACCAGATTCCTCAAGCCGAGTTCTGAAATTTGGTAGAAAGCTTCCCCACCAAATATTTGCTGGTCCTTCATTTATTTTGTTGAGTATGTTATTCTCACTTCTCATACAACATGACATTTCCTCTCAACTATATTTAAATTTTCTAAAATTAACTTACATTATTGTTTTGTCTGAAATTGATTCACTTGGGCTAACATTAGTTTCAATGAAGATGTATTAAATACATTTATGCTTAATTTGATTGAATTAAGCATTTTATGGAATAATATTAAATATTAATTTGGACAGAATGTTAACATTTCCATTCTGGCAAATAACTTTTGTGTTGACTCTTATTATCAACAAAGTAACGAAAATCGTAAAATATGTGACAGAAACTTTAATTACTGGTTTTCTTCAGGCAATACGTGACAGTTTGATATCAGTTCACACATCTTAATGAAAATAACGTAGATAAAGTCAATAAAGATAATTAATTAAGTCCACAGCCTGTACTCTGGATACATAGAGAATCCCACTCTCGTGTCTTGGAATATCAAATATGTCAACACGAGTTGTGAAAGTTATTAAATCCGAGGCTTAGCCGAGGATTTAATATCTTTCATAGACAAGTGTTGATATATTTGATATTCCAAGACACGAGGGTGAGATTCTATTTATCACCAAATATCATTTTAGAGTCATTTAAATGCCACATCATAAATGACAATGTTGTGAGTGTCACGGCCAGGTAGCAAGAGAATGTCTGTGAACAATCGTGAACGATCTGGGCTCTCCTGTAGGAAACCAGCTGTGAAGTCAAATCTTTAGGCTGCTGTGCATTTGCACTGTGACATCCTAACATTGCTACGACATCACAATTGTAGCGATGACATCAAATAAACAATCAAATAAACCAAGAATTGGGTCAAACGATATCTATTGCTGTAGATATCAGCAGTAGATATCGCTTGTTATTTGAAAGCGATATCTACTGCTAAAAAACAGTATTGGGTGATAAACAAAAATGACCTGTCAGTGTTTGACAACATCCAACCTGATAACATCCAACCTGATAACATCCCTATGGCTAGCTATGTCACACGTGGTCTACAGTGTTTTGCTAATCAAGCCACGGTGTGATACAAGTCCATCAATGTTAACCATGCTTACAACATGGCGAAAATATTGAGAGAACATGTAAGTCTATTATTCACAGGTTTAAGCCATAGCAATAATAACTATACTTGGCATATTGGTATGTATCACATCCTTGAATGAGTCGGCTAAGGAAATATTTACATTGTGAGAAGATGCTGATTAATTTACAAGAAGATGGCTTTGTTCTATTTTTGGATAATATCCAAATATTGGTTTTTGTATTTTATATGGAATCCTTCATGCTCTGTGTAATCACGTCAATGATGTTTTAGAAGATAGAATTGTCCCAGATAGAAAAGATAGAAAAATAGAAGATAGAAAAATTCCCACAGCTACGTAAAACAATAAATCACTCGCTTTGAAGATAAAGTCTTAGATTTGTTTTGTTCATCATTTCTGTTGACCGAAATAATTTCCATGTTTATGCTTATGTTGTTTATTTCATGTCCCAAAGTAAAAAGCACCTTATGCTTGCAATGCCATCAAACAGCAGCAGGTGCCTGTGAAAATAACATTCACAACAATCTGCTGCGTCTACAATGGCTATAAAGAATGATCTGTCACTGCTATGACACGTATGTCCAACTGGCTTGGCCTTGGACGCGTGTCAGTATCACTGCTGGTGCATGTTCAAGCATAGACTATCATTCAGGCCACACTAATTTTACGTTTTTCATCCCCTCATTCCGTCCTAAAATTAAAATAGAAAGAAAAAAATGTTTTCGTACAAATTAGGTTTGCATTCAGGTCCAAATATATATTGTTGTAAGTGCTTTCGACAAAGATTTACAATTTAATTAGCTTGTGGATCTTGGGAATGGTGCGGAAATGGTGTGGATTTTATGTTTGTGTGTGTGAGAGAGAGAGAGAGAGAGAGAGAGAGAGAGAGAGAGGAGAGAGCAGAGAGGGGGGGGGGGAGAAAGGAGAGGAGAGGGAGGAGAGAGATAGAGAGTTAAACAATTCAGTTGCATGTGTTGCGCCAGCATGAAAATATTATTGAATTTTGGGATGAGAAACGAGGGGCGAAAAGTGATTGGCCTCAGATACACTACAGTACATGATGTACAGCCTGTACTTCTGTACTTCCTCATGGTTTACGAGACTTTGCTTCCCACTGAGACCACTATGCTTCCCTCTGAGACCACCAGGCTCAGACACAGTGCATGCTGGGATGACGGACTATGCAACACATGCACATAGAATGATCATCGAGTGATCGTGGTGATCGTAGCATCATTGTGGTCAGGAAGGAAGGAAGGAAAAATTGGTGGCAATTTGTGGTGTGATTAATAATAATATACATGCAAACAGGTCAAGCTGTTCGTGGAAATGTACACAGAGAGAGAGAGAGAGAAACATGTCAACGGCAATAGATTGTTTATCATTTTAAGCATCCAAGGAATATGAATAATAAAAAGATTTATGAGCCTGTCTGTCCAGGGATATTAATAATAGATTGTTTATAGTCCAGTGCGGAGATCATAATCACTTTGGTCTACAGAATACGAGGAATGTTGACCTTGATGAAGAAAGGTCATGACATTAAAAAATGCATGTTCAGGGCTCTACATTAACTTGTTGAGGCACTTGTTCCTGTGTCCTGTCAGACAAAAAACTACTTGTATTAATCTGCAGGCTAATCCAGTACTATCAAGCCCTGACATTAGAACATGTTTTATATTAATCTGCAGGACAATCCAGTACTATCAAGCCCTGACATTAGAACATGTTTTATATTACTCTGCAGGACAATCCCGTACTATCAAGCACTGACATTAGAACATGTTTTATATTAATCTGCAGGACAATCCCGTACTATCAAGCACTGACATTAGAACATGTTTTATATTAATCTGCAGGACAATCCTGTAATATCAAGCCCTGACATTAGAACATGTTCTATATTAATCTGCTGGACAATCCTGTACTATCAAGCCCTGACATTAGAAAATGTTCTATATTAATCTGCAGGACAATCCGTACTATCAAGCCCTGACATTAGAACATGTTTTATATTAATCTGCAGGACAATCCTGTACTATTAAGCCCTGACATTAGAAAATGTTCTATATTAATCAGCAGGACAATCCGTACTATCAAGCCCTGACATTAGAAAATGTTTTATATTAATCTGTAGGATAATCCGTACTATCAAGCCCTGACATTAGAACAAATCTGACATTAGAAAAAAATGTTTTATATTAATCTGCAGGACAATCCCGTACTATCAAGCCCTGAAATTAGAACATGTTTTATATTAATCTGCAGTGAGCTTTCTGGCTTGAATATTCTTTTTATTTTTGCTGTTGTTTAACTCTCTCCATGCTGGAGGCAACCGGACATGCCCTAAAGTGCAGTGTCTGTGACTAATCCGGTGGGGGGAGGGTTAATAATAAAAGGAATTGACCTACAGTAACCATCAGTCAACCTATGGTAGACACCATCACCGTCTCCAAATTATTGTATGTGATAATGACCGATCCTAAATATTGCAGCTATTTATGTCTAAATTATTTTTGGCATTTATCTAGGGATAGTGAGAGTTTGCTCTCTTTCTGGAAGCATGTCTTGTGTAGGTTTTGCAGGATAATTTTTAGCTTTTTAACTGTGTCAAGGCTCTTAGCATTGCCGAATAATAATGATCCACGAGTCGAGCTGTGATATTCATATGAATACTCCTAAAGTTAAATATTGACTTTCCTGATGAAAAGGCTTTGCTTAGGTGAACACTGAGGTCTGATTGTTACGGATTTAAGTATGTAAATTTTCGTCTTTTATGACGTCTTGTCTAGAATATAATTCTAACTGACAGAACATGCTACACCACACATGATCTTAGTCCAGACATGCTTTAACAAGCCTGTAATAAACATTATTTAATATGTCGAAATAATATTTAAAGGAAAATTACTTTCAGTAACGTGCCTGCTCCTGAATGATGACTTTACCAATAGTTGAACAAACTTATAAATAAAAGAGAATAATATTAAATATTAATTTGGACAGAATGTTAACATTTCCATTCTGGCAAATAACTTTTGTGTTGGCTCTTGTTATCAACAAACTAACGAAAATAATAAAATATTATGTATTATAACTATTTATCACGTGACAGCTACAGAAACTTTAATTACTGGTTTTCTCCAGGCAATACGTGACAGTTTGATATCAGTTCATACATCTTGATGAAAATAACATCAATAAAGTCAATAACGATAATTAATGAAATCCACAGCCTGTACTCTGGATATACAAACATTACCTGTCAGTGGTTGATAATGTCCGACCTGATAACATCCCTATGGCTAGCTATGTCACACGTGGTCTACAGTGTTTTGCTAATCAAGCCACGGTGTGATACAAGTCCATCAATGTTAACCATGCTAACAAGATAATGTTTATCAATTTATTGTTTAATATTTGATCAAGATATGAATTAATTAATTTAACATGTAAAATCATCTAATCGCGTTAATTTCTTGAATAACTTCACATAAGTTGATAATATATTAATTATTGTTTGCAATATAGATATCCATGAACATGAGTAAGATATAATAATAATAATAATAATAATAATAATAATAATAATTTGTGCCAAATCCATGCTCGTAAGCTACATTATTATCATGGTCAATGTGCACTCATTTCAACTTCTCAACTCCCTGGGGAGTATCCAACCTAAGCAGCTAGTTAAGGTGCTAGAAGGTTTACATTCACAATTCCATCTCATCCTACCAGGTACCCATTCACAGTTGCTACATGATTGCATAAGCTAGGCTCGAACCCGGGACGTCTTGAGTTATGAGGCAGATTCGCTACCTCTATACCACCACAATTGTCATTGACATTTTTGTTTATTCCAGGTACCGTCTTTTGGAACAGTCGATGGATGAGGAGGGGCTTTCAGCTGAACAGGTTGGTGCCAATCTACAATTTTCATTATAATGATGACCTTCCCATTATAATAATAACCTCCCATCTCCATCTATAAGTCATGCCTACTTTGGTTTCCCAAGACCCACAGGAAGTATAAAGGACATATTGCATGCAGAGATAGAAATTAGCACTAGCCGGCTAGCCTGGGCTATTTCTCCCAATGCCAAAGATATTCTGAGGGCGAGTAGAAATTTGTGTTGTTTTTTAAACATTTTGTTATTTGTATGATTAATAATTAAGTTTTAAAGGTGCGTTTCTATCAATGGTTTGTGAAGAAAGATAGACGAAACATAAACAGTTGACGTGAAAGGGAGCATTAAATATGTATCAATGGAGTTGTCATTTAGTGTTGCACAATCACTAGGCACTGATGTCACGGCAGGCTGGAATTATCTGCATTAATATGTCAGATACTGACGTCATCGATACATGCACGTTATCGAGACTCTAATACTGCTACCATGATACAGTTTTACTGTTTTTAGCCCTCTCCCTGCTGGAGGCAACCGGAGATGCCCTAAAGGGCAGTGCCCGAGCCTAATCCAGCAGGTAGAGTGTTAAAGGTGAATTAATCTTGAAAGTGGATCTAAATCCAAATTCAATCCATAGTCTAAAGGGAATGTGAATATAACATAACAACTGTAGTTTTCAGACTAGTAGTATTTATCAACTCTCATCTTCCTACAGGCTACCAGATATGCCCGATAAAGCAGTGAATACATCCAGCTAAGAAAATGTTAATACCAACTATCGACAGTCCATGTATTATAACCACGATGGCCCAAACTGAGAAAAAAATATCACCAGCGACATTATGCTGATATTCGGTGCACTCTGTACAGCATAGGGTGTCTTTGTCGCGTGTATTTGTTTGTCAATATAGGTAACATGGTCGTCATTGAATAGTCAGCTAACGCCCGACAAGCAGACTTGACACCCATAATAACCAGTCCGTTCCTTTGTAACTGGTATCGCCACCTATGAAAACATCGACCAGCGATTGATGTATGAAGGAGGTATTTGTATTGTTGCCTACTCGCAGGCCAATCTGTATCTACTTGTATTGTGTGGTGGGTCTGTATAAGCATATGATTATTTCTTTCACGGCCATTTTTTTTCCGGAATGGGAGGTTATAAGGTGGTAATGACACTTTGTGGTATATGTGGTATATATGCTACGAATAGGTATTGTTTAGATATAGACAATATAGGTATTGTTTGGATATAGACAAAATAGGTAATGTTCGGATATAGACAAAATAGGTTCGGAAATACTTGGCAAGATGTCAAAATGTTCAAAAGAACGTACATTGCTTTATTGTAAATTCTGATACAGCTATAGACCGGCACTAAGTTTTATGATAGTTGTCAGACAAAATATGTTGAAAGTTCACAAGCTTGCGGAGGCAATATATGTTGTATTATGGGAATATCACTAGGCACTATTTTTTGTGTGACATAATTAATGACATTAATTCATATTTGGTCCTAATGAAATAAATGAAAAAAAGGAAGTTATCCTAATTGAATAAAATTATCTAATTTTAAATAAACTTGTAGTCCAATGTCATCGCCACATCAGGATTTTTGTAATTCATGGTCTGAAACAGCACAGAATTAAGTACCTCGTACAATCCTGTAATTATTTTTTAAAGTCTTCCGTCAACCATTAAATTGATTGTCACGAAAACCCACCATGACAAAGTCTAACACACCCAGCACACAGTAGGGTGTACCTTTACAACTCGCTGTTATTTTTGCTGCATACATACTACGATACATTGTAATTAATCCTCCCTAGTCCATAATATCGGAATCACGTGAGATGTGCTCATGCGCTATATCACCAGGCCGTTGTTAATCATTCGAAGAAGTTTTTCGTCTTTCAATTCATCACAAATGGCAACCGCATTCACGTTACTTCGAGAAATATAACAAGTGTCATTACTCAATAAAGCCCTATTCTCTTAACCCTTTCACCGCTGGGTTAATCACTATCACCGATTCATGGGCATCTGCTGTTGCCTTCTGCAGGTGGAGTGTTAAATTTGTACCCTATTGCGATTAAGCTGCGAATATTTGGGGAACATGGTGAAATTGACATCTTAACTGGAGCCAAGACAGATAACTCTAAGACAGACCAAGAGTCAATGTTTGAAGTCTTGTGTCTATTTAGTATGAGTACCCCGCCCTGGTTGGAACCTAACTAGCCCTCCGTCACATAGGTCTGATGAATGTCATTCCTCTAACGAGAGAAAACTGAATGACGCAGGTTTAATGGATCTCACCCCCCCCCCCCTCTTCATTTTTAAAACCGCATATAGTAAAATAATTAAATGTTTAATCGTCGCAAATGGGTGAAAGATTCCCGCAGCGACGTTAAACTCCATAATCACTCACTCATTATTAAATAGTATTCATCGTGTATGGGTGAAAGATGCCCGCTGTTGCTTAGAATACTAACGAATTGGACCAAAGCCATACCAGAAATGAGGAAACATTTTGCATAGATAAATAAAGTTAATTAACAGAAGCTTGTTTCTAATATAGACGTGTGGTTTGGATTTTCTCATTATAACAATTATTTGCTTGTTACGAAGTTGATCGTGATGAAATGGCAAAGAGATATGTTACTCTAATATGGAACCGATGAAACAGGTGAAAGTCATATTCCAAATATACTTAATACTTAACATATTAATCTTTATGCACTTCACCCCTAGATCTTTATGCACTTCACCCCGAGATCTTTTCAGTGGTGTTGATGACTATCAAAATGATTGCAATCAGTGGCATGCTGGCCGATTGCTGAATGGACTGTTCATTTAATTACCCCCCAAGCAAATCTATTCCTCTGTAACTATGGAACCATTCCTCGTTAACTATTGAATAGTTTCACACGGAGGTTTTCTGTGGTAATTGCCGGTGTACATGTGTCTAGATCTTTCTCAAAGCTTCTCCCCCTACTTTGCACCCCCCCCCCCCTCCCGCCCCTCAAAGTGTCCAGTTGCCCAGCTGTTTACCCAGGTGATGTTTACATGGAGTTCCTTCAAGAAATATCATACAGGTGTTCTTGGTTTTCACCTTGGTAGTGTTAATGTCACCTATAATTAGTCTGGTTAATTTGCCAGGGCAGGTTTTCACAGGTTTCCCTTAAACGACATGGAATTTGAGCTCTCCTGCGGACCTGGTGCACTTTCTTAAATCTTGCGTTGGAATATCTGAATGTCACGTAGGTCAATTTGAGCTTTTCTGAATTGTGTTTATATTGACATGGAAACAAGTGTTAAATGTAACAATTACTTTGGTATATCGTGTTTTCGTGTTAAATGTTTGGTTTTTATAGGCGTTACTGAATGTATTTGTATAATCCAGAGTTTAGAAGTCAGTGAAGTAAAGTATTAAATAAATACATTAGTTTAAAAGTAAGATGTGGAACTGTCAGAATACTTTCAGGGATTACATTCGTCACGTATGGGTGAAAGATTCCCGCTGTTAGATAACTCATAAGAGAACTTTATCTGTGTCGAATTGTATTGCTGCTCGTGCACGTGCCCAAAGGAACAATTCCTTTATACGCTGATAAAATGGTTGTTTGTACCAGCCGGCGCATGCAGGTTTACTGCAATATTCTGCGCTTCAGTTGTTGCAGGTTTCCTCCTGCCCTAAACTGACAAGCCGTGATATAAGTGAAAGAATCTTGAAATCGGCTCTAAACCCCAATTTTTTATTTTTTATTTTTTAAATACAACCAAAAAAAACAAAAACAAACAATAACGGTCCTCAAACTTTAACAAGGAATCATTGACCTTTGAGAGGTTGCACTAACCTACTTTTCAGTCAACTTGGTTTTGCTGTAAAGTATAGTGCCATAAAAATGACAGATGTTCAGATATCAGCTGTAAAAGTTGACTTTTCTAGAGTAGATCCTCATAATGATATGGTAAAAATAATAGTAAAATCCTAAAAAAAAGTCCTAAGTATCCAATAATTCTTAGGACTAGCTGATTCAGTATTAGCTATGTTACTAGTTTGATCTCTGACTACAGGAGTGGTGACAGCATTACTAGCTACTAATCATTTGTTGACATAAACTTGATAAACTCTAGTGGTACGTTTTCTCGTATGTTTCCCCACCCTCCCCCAAAACACCCTCAATGTCCACAATAACATAAATTAACATTGTTTGTCTTTTGTTCGTTATCTTTAACCGGCTCCCTGCTGGATTAGACACAGGCACTGCTCTTTAGGGCATCTCAGTTTGCCTTCAGCATGGAGAGGGTTAAATCAGTGTTTCATTGGACTGTAGCCCTACCGACTCTGTCATGCTAATTGAGTAATTGACTTGAAATGGCAACAATGACAAACATTTTAGGATATTTATAAATATATGCAGGTTTTCCATCCCGGCTGCATTGCCATGTGGACTTGTTTTAAAGCCAAGAATTAATTATATTTACCCTTTCCCTGCTGGATTAGGCACAGGCATTGCTCTAGTTCAGGCATCTCAGGTTGCCTTCAGCATGGAAAGAGCTATGGGTGAGGTGGTTGGGGAAGGAGGGGTGGGGTGGAGGGAGGAATAAGATTAGATAATATTTTACACAAAATTCCCATCATGTTTACTCATCAAACAACTATGGCTCTTTTGGGCTTGAACTTGAAGTAAATCTTGCTCTATTTTCCAGTAGTCATAGGCACTAGGAACACTGAAGGTTGAAAGCTCTTGGTCAGCGGATTTGGGGGTGGGGGTATGTGGGATTTCCAGAATACCTGCACTATATGGGCAACACATGGATGGTTCCAAGCCAATCAAATCTATTTATGTTATCTCTGACTTGGTCTGATTAGTTCCATTGGAAATTGATTGCAACCCGTTTCCCTGTTAATTAGAATATTATTTCCAGATGCATGTAGAGGTAGAGAGTGGGGGTAGGAAGAAGGGGAACTGGTGGGTGGGGATCAATCGATCGGTAATGAAGAATGAATGAATGTTAGACTTAAAGTAATTAACATGCGATAAGCAAGTGGAAATTACAGTGACTCAAACACCAAATTAATATTGGATAAACCTAAAGAACTGATGATCCCACACCACATACAGTGATATATTTCCTTCCAAATGATCTGCTATCGATAAATCATCTCATTTTCTGTGCAGTTAGGTGTGTATGGCTGTCTGTCAACTGTCTGGCTGTTGACCAATCACAGCATACTATTCTAACCACATGACTATGAAATAGATACCATTTTACATGTTTTGTAAACAATCCTTGTATCAACGGCAGATAAAAGGATGTATTTTTATGTGTTTGCGTGGCTTTTCATGCCTGAAAGCTCGGATTCTTACAAATATTGCTCTGTGTATTACAGAGCAATAATAATAACGGACATAGGTAAAATAACCTATGTATATGAGTCCTTTTAAGGTAATAATACTATTTGTGGACAGGTTCAAATCCCGCCCCAGGGGCCCCGGCATCAATGTTCGCGAAAGTTAGTTTCTGACGTGATATTGATAGGATGCAGGTTTCTTTCTGACCTAAACTGACAAGCAGTGATATAAGTGAAAGAATCTTGAAAGCGGCTCTAAACCCCAAATAAAAATGTATCAATTACTATTTGTGAATGTTTCGATATTTTAATGCAGGTAGTAATCCTTTCAGTTATGAATAAAATAAGACATTCATCTGGGATTACTTCCTGTGAAAAAGGATTACACTGTGTTTTACTGACATGGTTTGGGGGTATCATTCAAACATTTTTATCATGTGTCAGTCAGGAAATCAATATGTCTGATACTCCCAAATAGTACCAAATAGGGCTTATAATACAGAATAGGCCCACTTTGGTCCTCCTTAGAAAAAGGGTGGTGGGCATTCCAAAATATGGGCCTATACCCCCACGATATACAGTATAGCAGTAACAGCTATAGGGTTCACAGTCATCTATGTGATTGTGAATAGGACTACATGTGATTCAGAGAAATATTAGTTTATTAATATGATTTGACTGATCTCAAAAATATGTCAATTCACAAATTCTAGTGTTAAATGATGAATCAACCTTTTAAATTGATGTGCCTGAAGAAGTGCTATTGCATGTGGCCTAGTGCATGTTCTGTGTCACCAAACTCTTTCACTACCCCTCCCCCCACCCCAACCCCCCACCCCACCACTCTACATTACTCCCAAGATAAGAGAGCAGACCACATTTGTCCTAATGTAACCCTTGCTTGTTGAAAATGATTAAGAGACAAATTGTGTGGACACGGTTACAAGTGTCGAGAGGCAGATAAATCATGCTCCATTTAGGAATCGATTAATTCCTGTGTGTTACACGCCAATGGAGTAAGTGTCACATTCACTAGTGTTGATTGTGGAGGGACGTAGTTTTTAAAGGGTGCAACCCTTTAAGGAGCGACTGCTAGCCGGTAACAATGAATAATTGTATAAAGAAATTGAGCAGAAATGCTTATTAATGAATAGGAGTTGGAAGTGGAATGTCTTGCGCATGACGCCATTATCAACCTGTCAACACCACCTGCCCATTAGCATGAGGGAATTCAACAAGGGTAATTTATGTGAAAAACAAGTATATTTTTAGATGACTCTTCGCATATTATTATCACCATCATCATCATCATCATCATCATCATCTTTAATCTTATTAGTATTTTTTTTAATATATAAGTTTAAAGACTATAATAATTATGATTATCATTATTTACTGGTATTATTGTAGTCATATTATGTATTTTTAGTAATTTATTATTAATATTATTATTATTATTAATATTATTATTATTATTATTATTATTATTATTATTATTATTATTATTGTATCGTGAAAATATATAAAAATTGGTGACAGTCTAAAGATGTAACCTACATTATTTGAAATATTTTATATTTTCATCTCGTATGAATTGGCTTTCAGGAAGACCGAATGGTATTCAAATTGATATGGCTAATATAGAATGTTAGTCAGATATTGCTAGGAAAGAACAGTAGCTGGATTGACATCCATGGCTAAGATAGAAGGTAGTCAAATGTTTATAGCTAAAATAGAACTACATGTATAGTCGGATAGATATGGCAAAAATAGAAAGACAGTCAAATGGACGGGTAGTCAAATATTTATCAATACAATAGAATGATAGTTGGATGGATATGGCCAGGATAGATCGGCTAAGCATTGCTCGACATACGGGAACTACTCAAGAGCTTTCATAATGTTCAAACAGAGGACGAAACACCTCAATGACTCTTGACCACTCTTGACCAATCTTGACCACTCCAAGTAGTTCTGTGACTTTCTTCTCTATCTATGGACAAAGTAATAATGTGGACACGTCAGATGATTTATTTTGCTTTATGGCTGTTTGCATGAGATAATCAGAATGTGGAGATAATCGCCATGCCGTCCCAGGGCTTATCTCTGTACCTGTACAATCAATGAGCCCACCAGCGTAATGTCAATTTGTCAGGAAAGGAAATGCATGTACCCTAGTCTTTGATCAGACTCTCGGCTTTATGTTATGACTTTCTTCAATAGACTCCATGAATATATTATTATTATTATACACGTTTATGTAGCCCAGATATCCAGGATAACTGCTCAAATGAGCTTTTAGGAAATGGGTAAACAAGGCTTGAGCTATAGAAAGTTCCAGGATTTATTGAGGAGTGTTTAACCCTCTCCATGCTGAAGGCAACAGAGATGCCCTTGAGAGCAGTGCCTGTGCTCATTCCAGCAGGGAGAGGGTTAAATGAATATCCTATTCATTTGCTTTATGTTATTAATTCTTTTCTGAAATTTATAGTTTTTTTTTCTTTACTCTGAATTTGTATGATATTATATATTTATTCTTTGAGAGTGCACAATCAAATATTTATTAAGTGAAAAAATATATAGTAACCCTTTCCCCGCTGGATTAGGCACAGGCACTGCTATTTAGGACATCTCTGGTCGCTTAAAGCACAAAAATGACTCGTTCATGTTCATTGTCATTTTATTGCAAGTAAAAAATGATAGAACAATAGTGTGACTACTGATAACTTTAGATCTGACACTTATTACAATATTTAGTGAATTTTGAAATAACCCAACTAGATGAAAATATGATTGTGAATAAATTCTTCCTGGATTGTTGGAAGTTATTCAACTGTTTGATTGATGATGTTCGTGTTCACTTGCTCACATACATGCGCACTGACTGATAGTGCAGTAATTACGTGTCCGTGTTTCACATGCTCCACGTCTGATGCACTTGTCAATCAAGCGCATGCAGGTTGCATATGGCGACCATATTGGTTAAAACAAGCCGTCAAGGACTGTAGCTATTTTTGGAGATTTTTTATTTATTCATGTTTCGTTCCGGATGACTGCTGAAAATAGCTTTGATTGGTCAGAATTAAGCCAGGGTGATGAACTATGAGATTGGTGGGGATCAGGGGATTTGCATCTTCATTAACCCCACACGATAACGCAAGACCACGGAACATGGCGGAACATGGCAGAACATGGCAGAACATGGCGGCCTCTGCTACAATTGGATCTGCCTGGACTTGCATGTTTAAGCTCCATGTTCGTACAAGATGGATCACGTCAACACTATTCTGCCTGTTTGTGTGCACACCGTCAAGAAACACTAACTGATGTAAACAGTGTGTTTTACTGACCGAATGCTGGCGTGTTGCAGCAAGGATTACATTTTTATATATATAAAATATTGTGCATTGTGCCTTTAAAAATTGAATTATTGGCATTTTTTAAAATGAATTTTTATTTTATTTATTATTTTGTGTGTGTATGTATCCATGTTGTCATGGTCGCAATTTCTGTGTTGTGGCTGAAGGCAATATTTTGGGTGGACACAAACTGTCGACGATATTTTATAGTCCTTTATAGTTGTATAAATACATTGAAATTGTCTTGTATCACTAGTCGCCGCATATGGATAAAATAGTCCCGCTGCAAAGTACTAATTCATCATGATCATCTATCATGTACCACTACAGTAGTGCTTGTAGGTTAAATGCTAAATGCTGCAAGACTAAGTGCGATTGGTTTCTTTCTGTCATATATCACTGATTATCTGATAACCACCATTTGAGTGTAATAATTTTGAAATCTCAAAAAAAAAAAAATAATAATAAAAATTTGAAGGGGCCTAGATATTACTGTCAAGACACATCACTAAACATTCTGTTGTATCTATGGCATTGATCTCGTCGCGTATGGGTGAAATATTCCCGCTGCGACGTAAAGCACTAATTCAATCAATCAAATCAATAAGAAATAATTCACATTCACTATGGCATTGAAATAAAAATAATTTTGAAAAGCTGTTTTAATTGGCATTAATTAATGTTAAAATGAATTAACTGTTTATCTTGATTTAATGGTCATTTTGTTTCTCTTTTTAGCCCTTTGTGTAACTCCATTTCTTTACGAAACATCGTCATGTATGGGTGAAAGATTTCCTCTGTGACGTAAAACACTCACTTTACGAAACATTATCTCCAATTTCATCATAGATGTCTGAATAATATTTTTCGTGCATATATCAGATTGATGAACAACCTTCCCTCAAATATTCAGCTGAAATACCAAGCATATGATTAGGAAATTCAGTCCCTGATATCCACAAGTCTATGAGGACTTTATCAGGGGGTACATGCTGAGCCATTAGCACAGAAACTGCTGATTAAAGCCATGAGGGAAATACCTTGTAGTTTGCAACAAGATTAGAACCGTTTAACCATTATGATGGATGTATCATGTAGGAAGATAACTGACACTCTGATAGAAAATTTGAAATGTTAATTCGCTTCTTCAAGTGGTTGGCCATTAATTTAACCCTCTTCATCCCAGAGGCAACTGTAGATGCATTTATAATTTTTATTTTTTATTGTGTTGCTCCAATGGGATAAATTCAACTGAGAGATGGATAACCTGCTTTCTGCTAGAGTCAACCATACATACCCTAATGAGCAGGGATTGTAATTTATCTAGAAAGTATAGGGTTACTGTAATGCTGCTGGATTCATGGAAGTTAGTAGAAGACATTTCTGGTTGCATCTGGCCACAGACTACAATTATTTTATCTTTTCTGTAAGTGCTAACTAGTGATAAACAAAGAAGGAAGTTAATTGTGGTATAACGCCATCTACTGGGTAGACTGATGATTTTGGATCCAATGGGTAGGCCATTGACATGATTAAAGGCCCACTCTCTCATTCAGAGTGCAAGCTCAAATAACGAAAGTCGGAATGTCACCAATGCCAATTAACTCTATACCTGTGATGTCTTTCAACCTTCAAACAACAACGTGGTTAAATGGGTGACCTGGAAATTTAATGAGATGTGCAGGTGTGATTGTCACGGAATGTACTGTATAACTGCCGCTGGAACCCCAGGCGTTTTGTCACATGTAAGGGGTGTTTGAAATTACTGCAGATTCAACTGCACGAATCTGGCAAGCTAGAGAGTCTGTGGTTTTTTATATTTCCACTTGCACGGAAAATAATGCCATGTGCCAAATTCAGATATGTTTTGTCGAGTGGGTCTGATGAATGTTTCTTGACTTTTGTAAATTTTTATCGAAGCTTGTTTTCTTTAAAATAGTTTTCTAACACTAGCTGAGGTAATATTAGTTTAACCATTGGAATAGATGATCACTAGAGTAGATGACCAATAGAAAGGATGACTAAAGTATTGACCACTAGAATGGATGACCAAAGTATTGGGTCCACTAGAATGGATGACCAATGTATTGGGTCCACTAGAATGGATGACCAATGTATTGGGTCCACTAGAATGGATGACCAATGTATTGGATCCACTAGATTGGATGACCAATGTATTGGGTCCACTAGAATGGATGACCAATGTATTGGGTCCACATCCGTCGCAAAATGGTCACCAGTCACATTGCCTTCATCTTCGGTTTGGTGAATTAACACATTCCAAGCATTTACACACCAGACAATAGTAACCCTGCAAATGCAATTACGATGTTCTATTCCTGTTTAATTATTTCAACGTGGTTTTGATCAACTCCAGGTGTTTGGATCCGTTATTTAACTGCTCATTGTCTCGACCAGTCTACTTCCTGGCCCCGAGATTATGAAATGTTTTGAGTACAATTTCTTGCGCAAGCTCAGATTTTATATGGAGATTTGTGAAGAAAACCTTGAGTTGAGCATGAAACTGTACTCAAGAGGGTTTTTCGTAATCTCAGGGCCAGGTTCTAGTATATTCAGCCACCTTTAGAACATGTACATCACGTAGACTGTGTTAAATTAGTTAAAGTAAATCTACTACAGCTGTATGGAATGCTTTGTGGTTTCCTTTTACAACTGAAATCAATTATTATTACTTTGATTCTCTGTTTGCTGACACACATACAATTCATATCGGTTAGGTGACCTTTCATTTCACTCATTTGACCTTTCTGTTTCGATTCATTTTATCTCCTTTTAATATAGAACATTGAAAGGTATATATAGGTCATGTGCACACATTTGCCCCATATTAGTATTACTTATTAAATTTTGTCAATAATTGTAATAAAATATTTGCAAACAAGTGCCATATTTAAACGTTCTTTTATGACAATATCCTGCACTTCTCATTCGGTTACACTTGTAACTAGGCACCAAGAGGAAAGCTTTCCATGTTACAAGATCAATAACTATTGTTCCAAACTTGTTTTTTTGAGCACTGATTTCGATTAATCCAGTAAAGAGATTTGTTAATTCCGTCTCCCAAGAATGATCGTGACGAGCATATTTCTTAAAGGTGATCGAGTGTTTTACTTTTGATGTATATATTTTTTTATGTATCTCACACTCATTTGATGTACCAGCCAATGAAATTTGCTGTTAGAAAATGATTGGTTCTGTATGGATCAATGAGATGCGAGTATGTCCCAGACATGAGTCCTTGACAACGAATGACAGAAGTGACGTGTAGCTGCCTTGGTAACCTATGAAAGGAGACGCTAATCTACAACGTCCTATTATAAAATCAAATTAATTGTTTCTCTGTCGTCTTGGAAACTTTTGAGTCTTAACAAGTTTTGGAAATGTATTCATTGATCTTGTCAATCAATGGTTATAAAGCATGGAAAATGATGATTTAAGATAATGTCAGTCTTTAAGAGAAATACAAATAGTGTGAAACTCAATGACACCGACAGTCGTCTCTTCAGTATCGCATACACGTAGGATTCTTTAAGACTTCTGGATCGCGTTTCACAAAAGGGTCGTACTGTAGTCGGGGGCCTAAATAATTCTGTGCACCATGCTTTTTTATAGCATCGATTTATGCCCTGACTACCGGTATGACCCTTTTGTTAACCACATGGCTGCGTTTCACAAAGTGGTCATACTGTAGTCTGGGCCTAAATTTTCCATGCGCCATGCTTTTACTATCGCAGGAAATTACGTAAACCTTGATTTATGCCCTGACTACTGGAACAACCCTTTTCGGTAACCACAGACTCTCGGCCTGCATTTTGCGAACTGGTCGTACTGTAGTCAGGGCCTAAATGCTTGCATGCGCCATGCTTTTACTATCGCAGGAAATTACGATTTACGCCCTGACTCGCGGTACAGCCCTGTCATTAACCATATTGCTGCCATAGTGCATGGAATGCTGTCGGTTGTGGCGTATGGGTGAAATATTCCCACTTCGATGTAAACCACTAATTCATTCATTATTATAGTCTGCACACAGACATATGGCAAGACTCTTCAAGGCAGTCGAGTTTCACAATAATTGCATTCCAGTCATACGTAAGTATGTACTCAGCATTATCAGTCCCAGTCTCTTGATATCTCAGAACTCTGGTGATTCAGATTGCAATTAGCTTGGGAGAGAATTACTCAATCTACCTCCATCTTTTACGTGATCTCAGATTGACCTCAGCTCATCTAAAATGCAGCTCTGAAATTATTACTGAATCGGCACTGTCTAGATACTGGTGGCGATCACACGGATACTTCTGGGCGGGTGGTAGCGCAGTGGTAGAACAGTTGGACTTCGGAGCCAAAGGTTCCAAGTTCAAATCCCAGCCCCGGGGGCCCCGGCATCAATGTTCGCGAAAGTCACCTTTCTGACGCGATATTGATAGGATGCGATGTCTGTAGAGTGGCAATGCAGTTATCATCCTTGGTCTTGTCAGTA
>JAUTBT010008897.1:0-25017 GCA_032361225.1 Lepetodrilus schrolli
GCCAGGAACCGTGTGTAACGAGGTCAGTAGAGAAGTACATTGCATCACAGGACTTTGAATAATTATAATAAAATGTTATATCATCTATTTAAGTGGTGTTCTTATAATATATTATATAGATAGATATAACATTTAGTCCTGTGATTGAATGCATCGGAAAAGGAGTACTAGTATTCATTAAAGTTTCGTAAGCGTTTGGGGGGGAAAAGGAAGTATACACAACGCAAATACCACTGCCTAGTAAATTCGCGTTTATTTATCATATAGACGCTTTCTTTATAAACAACCAATTCCACTATCACTTAGCAGCACGACTGAGTACTGTTCCCAGATTTGGTTGCGACAAGGATACTAGTGGCACCTCGTGACAACACATTTGGTGCTTATTACGAATTCGTTGTCGATAAGGTCCGCCAATACAAAACACACTCACGTACGCACACACGCAAACCCAATACCCCCACACACATACACGCACGCACCTACCCACTCACCCAATGCCCACCCACACACATACACGCACGCACGCACATACACACATACACACATGTCATATCATAACTTACTATAGCATAGCGGCAAAAGTTAAACGAATAGTAACCATATGCAAATCACATACAAACTGCTGGCATGAGGCATGAGGAAATGAAAGGACCTTTACTTTGATCTACGTTTATATATTCCCACCTATGAAAAAGCTTACGCAGCCTATGACAATCTTGACGTACAACTTGGTTGAAATCTTCTAAAGGCATGTTATCCCTACAAAGACATGCCAATGATGTCTTTCTGACTGGAATCTGATATATACAGCTATTGAAAACAACAACGTATAACTGTTTGAAATAAGCCAAAGTCGGAGAATTCGATTGAAAGCTTGTACTAGGTTCGGACCTGCCTATGTAAACACTGATGGGTTCAGGGTTTGGCTGAATCGTGTTATAATGTATAGGTCTTGTGTGTTGGGTCTTAGGTTTCATGGTATTCAGGTTAGGATAAGGATAAAGAATAAGGCATGCAGTTTTCTTAATGTTACATACGGTACTACGTAAGAGAAATGAGCAATTCATTTCACTGCATACATTTAATTGTCATTTCATAACATGCATAAACATATTATGCATGTTCACGCACATGGTGTTTACGTTGTATGACAAAGGATATGAGTCGGTGTAAATTAACATATTTTCTGGTACATAGTTTACATACAGGTGTGGACTACAAGTGCAAATTAATAACATGACTCTTCTGTACGAAGCGATGCATTTCTAAGGTGACTCAATTCTAAAACCTGTATTGACTACACTGTGAATAATGTTGAAAAAGCTGTTACGTCGTCTCGTCCAGGAGTCTATACATGCTTACTCAACTTTACGACTACTTACACCATTCATGCATTCTTTCTCTTAGTGACCTATGCCTTTTCCCACCTCATTCTTTATTTCAGTATCCGCCCCTCTCTCTCTCTCTCTCTCTCTCTCTCTCTCTCTCTCTCTCTCTCTCTCTCCCTCCCTCTCTCTCTCTCTCTCTCTCTCTCTCTCTCTCTGTTTGTTTACAAGACACTATTTGAAGACTAAGCATATGACTGGCGGTGCATGGATCTAATTGGATTCAAGCGTTTTGAAACCTTGAACGGTCACATATTGTCCAGTATCCACAATGCCAAGAATTTCCAAAGTAATTTCCAAGAGATATATGTTTATTGTGGTCACTGTCTAAAGTTGTTTGAATAGGAAAGAACTGACATTTTGGCAATTTCACGCACGTGCTATACTTCTTTCTCCCAACGAATACTTACAGGCAAAGAATGCATTCATTTATTAGGTGTGGCGACTTGAAACGCTCTTGGCTCGTTTGATCTCATTGACGTGCAGGATGAGCCGTGATACATTGCCGTACGCTTCAAGGCACAAAGGCCAGACATGTAGGAATAAAAGAACTAGACTTAGATAAATAATGAAAACAAATGCATCTATGTATATTCTTTTCAGCATCGTCTTCTCAGGGTCATAATTATGGGCTTTGAAAAAGTAAAAACCGAAAAGTATTTTTTCCAAATACATGTATTAGTATAGGCCATACCGTATACCGGTAGGCAAATTTAGAGGTTACAGGACTAAAGTGGTTTCGAGGACTGTTATTTTCGAGGGTGCCTATCTAGCATTTCAATAACATATTTGGTGGATATTGTCTAACGGTAGTGGTTGTTATATATCTACCCCCTGGTCGTCGCGTGCTGGGTATGTTGTGTGCATCACAAACATACAAAGGTGACGGACGTAAGCACCTAAAGAGTAAAGCGACCCGTTAAGGCGAATTCAATACTTAATATGTAAATGAAATCCATATTTTTACATATGGCATCTATGAAATACGATCTCTCATCATAGTTTCGTGGATCACTGGTATGACTACATGTAACCTAACCTAGTGATGGCTACTAGCACTTTCGTAATTACCTAGTAAAACATATGATATTTAACTGTTTTGCATTTGAGTCAAATGGAATATACAATACAGCTCTAGACCATAATAGTGTATTATTATAGATAAATAAAATAGTGTAAATTAAGTACAAATATTATGTCCAACTCTTTGGTAACTTGTCATTCAAGGAATCATGGAATATTGTCTAAATAATGCCGCACCTTTAACATTGTGTTTTTGTGAAAACCAAATCTCCAGTATTTCATACATCAGCCAATGAAAATTAACCATACAGCCGTGCATATCCACTCTACAGTATTTCCACTTATCGTAACTGAACGATAGCGGTAAATTTAATATTTAAACTAATCCCTGATGGTTTATTATGACTATGTATTGGTCTCTGTATCACTTGATTCGTTTAGTATCATACCACAATTAAATCATGTTCATAGGATAGTAACCAGGATGCTGAAGAATGGAGATACCCATCTGCGCATACGAACAACAATGTATAGGTTTTCATACCATTATTACATTAGACTTCCTCGGTATATACGATGGACATTGCAATCATATTGCAGCCCTTCACATCACACGGGAGCTAGTGAACACGAGAGATGATTCATTATTTTACAGTAATGAGGTTACATTATTAAATTAACTTTTACAGTTTTGGACCTGATAAGTTTTTGTTTTTTTTGGTGCTTATTTCAAAGTGTTACAATTACCATCTGGTACATAATGCTTCTTCAAAGTAATAACCTTATCAACTGAGCGATGTTCCAGTGCTATACCTACATCACGTCAGGGAACGCTAGGGACGTCACGAGAGGAATTGATAGCCAGCAGTCTGCCACACTCTCGCCTTTGGACTACTAGGTGAACTGATTACCGAGCCTTGGACACCTGGCCCCGAGAACACGAAACTAGTACGTTTTTATGCTCAAGCTAAAATTTTCTATTGGGATTTGTGAACAAAACCTTGATTTGAGCATGAGTTCAGACTCAAACATATTTCGTAATTTCGGGGCTGGAGAGGCAACTTCCGGTGATCAGTGTCCAGATACCTGGCACCCATGATGATGGATCCCTAGCTGTGGCTACCCTGGGGAACTCTGCCATACCTTACGAAACGGCGTAACTCCAAGGCAACCATATCACCCAAACCTTAGCAATGATGTAGACGATGACTAAAGCTGGGTTTATATTTTTGACGCCGTCACACGCCGCAACACGCTAGCATACGCCCGTAGCCGGCGCTTACCGGCGTTAGCCAGAGCTTACCGGCGTTAGCCAGCGCATAGGTTTATACTTTCCACGCCAGCGAGCACGCGCCCTATAACGGCGTAAGACGGCGTAACATTTTTCAGAGTTCAACTGTGTTCAACTGTTTTGAACTATCCAACGTATGCGCTTGTACACGCGGCAATTCAGCCAATCAGAAGTAGCCATTTCACAAAGGTCGACGCCTGCGAGCGTATGCGTCCGTGCGTTTACACTTGGGACACTGATGCTAAACGCGTGATCATGTCTGCCGAGACTCGTCAGCTAACGCCGCGAAACGGCGTAGCGTACCGTAGCGTATTGCGGCGTGTGACGGCGTCAAAAGTATAAATTGAGCTTTAGGTTAGATAGATATTGTTTCTTTATTTCCTCCAGTATTGAATATTCATTATATTTAGGGAAACACACTATACAAGATGGCTATATACAAAGTTTGGTATTTAACTATTATTAGCTTTACAATAATTAAATACATATTTCCACGAAATAAGATATGTGGAAACAAATCATCATTTTACATTTATTATGCGCCTAACCCACTGTTAGTTGTTAGCCTAATGCTAGTTGACGATATTGCATATGCAATGGGACAGACTGGTTTTAGACTGCCATAAGTAGCAGCCATCAGTATAACGGAACCGCCAATATTGTAGCCTGATCTGCGAGTGATTGACCACGTTCAGGACGTACTTTATCTGTTGTTGGCGTGCGAGCGCAATCCAGACCTCCAGACTACTTTGAACTGCCGGAGTAGAGCCGTGGTATTCTTATTGATAAGTGATGCCGTGCCACATATTGAAACAGCGAAAACGATCTCTTTAGGACACAGATAATCAGCTGGGCCAAATAACAGGTAATAGTCGTGTAGACGATGTTCGAGACAAGGATAATGATGTGAATTTATATAGCAGCTTGTTTAAAGATAATCTTAAACAGGGCTAAGGATGCATGATGATGATGATGATGTGTGTGTTTGTCTTTGTGTGTGTGTGCGCGCACGTGCGTATTTGCGTATGCATATATTTGTAATATTTCTACTAGATATATAGATTATTTCTTCGAATATATTACTTTTGTTGTTGTTGATATATTACTAGTACCTAACTATTTTATTATGGTAATCGTTAAACCAACGTGGTAATATAACGTACAGTTAACTGGGGTATGAAAACTACATTGCTAATATTCAGTATTTAATTGTAACTTCAAAGGCTAACACATATGTCAAACAACCATTTAAAGGAAAATATTAAATCCATAATACCTTTATATTGTATTTTAATCCTCAACGTTCCACTTTGGTCACAAGTGTAGGTGAACAAGACAATTTCGAACTATTAACTACTGAAGAGGAACTTCTAGTATGACACCTGAACTATACATTTGTTACGATTCATTATTTGAAGCGAAGGTTGGACTGATTTTGAATTCATATCTCGTTCGGAACAAATCGTACAGTAACAAAAAAGGTGTAGGTGTCATCGACCTTGACGATGAAGTGAGGCTCAGCGTTGATAGCGTTAATGTTGACGCCAACAATTCATATTTAAAGGATAGATTGGCTTTAATAGTCGGGTATTAAGTATCACTATCGATGTAGATTTCGCGTGATCGGAATAAATACATTCACAAGATGTCAGAGTAAATTGAACATTCAATATTAAAATATTAATCTACATAAAGTAAAGAAGAAAAAATAATTCGTTTTGATGTTAAGAAGAAAAAATAGTTCGTGTTGATATAAAAAGAAAAAAATAGTTCGTTTTGAAATTACATTAACTGCAGTGTATAGGTGACTCGCATACATCATGTATGAAGACATTACGACCCAAAACAAGTCCTTTTACTTTTCTGTTCCTCTCTATAGTCGTCGACAGAACAGCTAGAGTATCGTCCCCACAGTGATAGAGTTGTCACACAGGATATCATTTCAAGGTAGATGTGAGAATTTCGAGAAACGATGCCCTGGTAAGTATCATGTAGATATACTCTTACATCAGTCTACAATCACTTTACTTGTTAAATTGGACAAGCCAGATTAATTTAACCAATTGATTAATCGAAAATGCCAATATAATTTCAGAATCAAATCCACCATCTAAACTTTTATTGCCATTCTGGTAATTAGATGCTGCAAGCTGGCCGAACAAAAAAGAAAGAAAAGCCAACCTGTCTCAAATCGATTTTGAACGCTCACAAATGGATGATGTTAAATCCAGTCATTATTTGTTCTTAGTTAGCTTAAGTTTAAAGATAAAGATATCTTTTTTTTTGATGAAAAATACAACAATTTAAAGGTCAGTTATAAAGAAATGGAAAATAGAATTTTCTGCTGTCTGCTAATCTGTTCTTAGTCGAGATAGCTTTAACAATCACTACACCCATGAGATGTTTTATTTATGTACAAAATACTCCTTCGTACAATAATTTGCTAATAAAAATGGTTATTAGAGCAAACCCACTTAAGCCCCTCTTTCAAGTACGAAACTAAGGTCACATCGATTTTCCCGGAAGTAAGTTTTAACGTGATAATTAACTCTGGACATTAACTCATTATGATAATGAGGATGTGTTGCCATGGTTTACGATAATTCTTGTATTGTGAGAATATAATGTAGCAGGTCTCAAAATGTTTAAATGCCCAGATCCGATACACTCAAAATCTTGTGGAAAATATAGAATGTGAATACACGTACACTTTTGTGTGTTTCAACCTTTATATATACAACACGGGTGCACCTCTAATTTTACCATACGTACGGTGCATACCTAGCTATAATCATGGTACACGTACATATCGAGCACTAGTCTAGACACATTAATGTACGTCTTAAAGGGACGGTCACAACCTTTGGTTTGCTTTTTTCCGCGAATAAACGTAATCAAATTTGATATCGAATATAATAATGATATAAAATTGAACAAATAACGTTCGGATTTGCACAAGAAATAGAAATATAGCTGACTGACATTTAGACATTTATTCTAATTAAATATTTTAATGCGAGTTATATTAGTGCGCTCGGGAATGCTATCGCATTGTTATCTCTCATTCCACCCGATTACAGAATGTATTGTGCACTATCTTCATCAGCGCCAATCTTTTTGAAAGCATGTCCATTATTGAGACAGAAGCTAATATACATGTCAATGCTGTGAAAAATGCTCGCGTTACGGTATATTTCAGATCTATGTTACAGGAAGTGAAAGAACCATTGTCTCATATTCCATAAATACTTTAAGTAGGAAACTTCGACGGCTAAATGAGACGTCACGCGAGTCATAGGGGCGGGGACAATGCCCGACATTCTAACCCACAGCGCTGTACATCCCTAATTACGGATTCTCTAAAAAGACTGTTTTATTTCGGTAGGCTTCATTCCTGTTGGAGGACAAGCCTGAGATCTCATCTACCGGGTGGTGTATCCCAGGACACGACCTTCCTTGACAGGACTACATGGACGGCGACTGATGACCCGAAACTACATCCCTGCGGCATTGTCACCGACGTTGTACACGAGACGGCTCAGCTTCAAACCCTCTATATGTGGCATTAACATCGTGCTTATCTGATTGTTACCAATACAATTGGCCTTGAAACGTAGTCGACGGTTTGGATTATTTAAAAAATTATTTTGCGTGCGCATTTTTATGAAACACAGAACCTTTACAAAGCCAGATGAATAAAACGTAATTTGTCGTGGATAAAAACATGACCTTTTTTTTCAGTATTACCTGGCTATAGGTTTTCTTCGCGAAATGCTCTTCGCTGATAGTCATAAACCACGATTAATTTTGCGTTCATTACAGTGGGCGACATCTTCAGCTCTACTCGAAGAAATAAACCTCATTCTCACTACAAAAAAAAGCACATCCAACTTATTTTTAAATGCCAACTCTGCGATGTGTAGAATTTTCAGTTGCGCCGCTACAACCAGGATACAATGACTTCTAAACAGTCTTCCTTAGTCAGGCCTCATAATGGTAAATATTGTCGCGGAAATTATCCCATTCCATATACTGACCATTATCAGCAAATGAACAACGAGACGGACACATTGAAATTCTATTACAGGCAGATTAACTACATATTATTACTTTTAAAGTCCAAACAATGATTGATGTGCTGAGCATTGAAAACAAGATATGTAAATGTTAGGCATGATGCATACTAACATTGTTAAAGGTGCAGATGTAGATGTGAATCTATAGTTATCGTCAGTATATAACTTCGAAACTTTTGAGTCCATAATCTTCTGTACTTTTTTAAATATATAAATACGTAAATATCTTTTTACGCATTTCTTTCAACAGTTGCAATAGAAAAACACAGTCATAACATGTTTTTTTTTAAATTGTGATAACGGTATGTTATTGCATTCATCTGGATATTTACCCAATTTTCGCTAATGTGGTAACTTTCTACTAAGTCTATTTCACGCCTACTTCCGGTAAACTTTCTACTAAGTCTATTTCACGCCTACTTCCGGTAAATGTATTGTACACTGTGATCTTCGGATTCACATTATTTAAACAACATAAACACAGAGAAACAATCGAAATTTGAATATATTTAATATTACTTCGGTTCACGATGGTCACGAACAAATCAATAAAAGCTATTTTTCAACTAAATTATCAATTAGGATTGCTTGAATGATTGAACTGATTGAACCGCCATCTTTAGATATATACTACCCTCTAGATGGTATTTCATTGGATGATTTGTTTCTCACAGGGTTTCATTCTCGTGTGTAAAATAGATAATATATTTTATTTTATTTTATTTTAAACGTCAGAAAAAGGATTGGGGATTTTTTTTAAGAATCTTGCTTGAGATGCACGTGAATGGGACATTGACATTTATAAGGGTATCGGTATGTCATATCCACCATAATAACTTGCATTCGGATGGAAATAGAAATAATGTTCGAACATCTAAAATACTTTCCTAAGTGAATAAAGCTAATATCAATGAAGATATTTGAACAAAATAAAGAAAGTGTGTAGATTAACCTATGAAAATAGATGATAAAAATAGATTAGAATGCACGAGAAGCTATAGAGAGTATATTGAATGTCGTATAGAAATTCAAAAAACAACAAATAACAAACATACAATGTCTATAAAATATATTAATATTACAAGCACATCCATCATAGTTAATGTCCACATCGTTCAATACCACTCTATTAACTCATGGGATGATGAAGGAGCCGATTATCCAGATGATGAAACTATTAGTCAGATGATGGAACTATTAGTCAGATGAAGGAACTATCAGTAGTCAGGTGAATGAGCTATCAGTATTCAGATGAATGAGCTATATGTAGTCAGATGAATGAGCTATCAGTAGTCGGATGAATGAGCTTTGAATAGCTATTAGTAGTCAGATGTTGGAGCTAGTCAGTAGTCAGATGAATGAGCTATCAGTAGTCAGATGAATGAGATATCAGTAGTCAGATGTTGCAACTATCAGTAGTCAGACTCAGTCGATGACAGAGCTACAACGCTACAGAAAATGTACACCTACACACTAATACCATGATATCAATGCGAGCGTTGCGCGTTCAATCTTAAATCTCAGAAGAACGTCTACATCTGTATTTCTACATCAGAGAGTTTTCCCACGTTCAACTTCGAACGTAAGAATTCCTGCATATTACGTCACATATTCTTGTTGGTCACGTGATATTTGACAGGATTTCACAAGTTGAAGTGTAAGTTTAAACGCGCAGAAATGTTTTCGCGTGAAATCTAAATCGTCGTGTATCTGTCCCGATGTATCATAGAAAACTGTTGTATATGCATGTAAAACGTGATCGTAATGAGAAGAAAATGTTGTTGTTTTCGCTTCAGGAGTTTGTTGTTAAAAGTCAGGAAAACACACAATAGGTTCATCTTCTACGTTCAACTTCAAAGTGGCGTTGTAAGTTGAAGTGTCGACTTCTAAGTAAATGTTTCCAATCAGCAAGACCGGCACATGTAATTCACATTCAAAGAAAAGTGCAAAGCCATTTTTAAACCTATGTATATTGTATATCTATAAATAGGTGTTGATTAAGAAAACATTATAAGAATTGAACGTCATTTTTCATTGGCAACCGAACTATAATGATTTGAAAGAGCTGGTTAAATTTGCGTGAACGTCATAGTTACTTATATCCATGTAATACTTAACTATTTGCTTTGAAATACAGGATGTTGAAACACTATTTAAACATCAGTAGCTATAAATATTTACAAAATAGTGATAGACCAATTACAAATTCAGATAAAAAACATATATAGCCATAATACTGTAGTATAAAATGTAATTTCTTTAAGAAAGAAATATATATTAGAGACAACCGTGAACATTAACCAAATATTTCTTCTTTCAAGCTAATCTTAAAAGTAATTTGGTCTACAATATAATATATAATATAATACTATGTATTTAGTGCGTCAATAGGAATTAATATTAACTACAGAAGTGGAAAATGCAACTATTTACCTGGTCCAATGCAAATATACGCGGTGATATACGAAATATGGATATAATCGCGTATTCCATGCAACATAAAGTATGAATAGATTTACTATTAGATACTATTTTTTTAAGTGTCGTAAAATTTGCCATTTATGATTTTATAATGTTGCTTCAACTTTATTGAAACTTACATAAACCAGGCGTCTCCCACATTCACAACTGCTTCCATACTACCCAGTCGTACTGCTTGTACTTTATGTGTATAGTCCGTGACCCCATGACCTTCAACCTTATGCACTATGTGATCTATGTGGAGGAGGAGACTTGACCTGCACACGTCACAATGCATCCTGTCAATCAATATATAATCACATTACCTACCAGAACCGGGCCAGTTATCACAAGTAATTGCCAAAGTGACAGTGTCAGTATAAGCTGGGTGATACTGACCACACTAATCGCTACAAGTCGGAGGAATTTCACTTAATACATGTCGTAAGAAAGTTCCATCGACAAACCTAATTTCCGTGTAGTGTTTTGAGAGCGGATATGTGTACTAAACAAAGAGTGTAGTCGCGTCAAAGATCTTAATGTATTGCTAGGTTTGTTGTTGCAATAGCTGTTGTGAACCATATGTTTGAAAGGTAGCCTATAACATTCTAGCTTACACCTCCATACACGTGGAATCATAGGAACTACGTATACTGCCGATTACCTTACGCCACACCTGGAGGTCATGCTTCACTATTCAAGTTTGTTAAATCATCTCAAATCTATTCACGCTTTATGTATATACTCATTACTAAGCTACGAATTTTATAATTAGTGCATCATTAATCACAAGGATGTCTTGTGCGCATCATTGGCTCAGTAGACATTTCGCGAACCTTCTGAAGTCTATTGAGAGTATATAATTAGTGATGCCTGTTAGCCCATTCATCACCTATTTTCGGGGTACCTATAAACAGAAACGATTTTTAGTTCCAAGTGATACACTGTGGCATGAACTAGTTCGAACACGGGATCTCTTTGTAACGAGGCAGGCTCGACAATTGCATCTTTTGACCACGTGTGGAAATAAATAGAGAAATAGAGACATAATCATATGTCAATAAATACAACATTCAGTGGGAAAATAAGCGGTGTAACTAATTCATGACTCGTAAGCTAAGGATCTATAATTGTGGACATTGACAAATTGATCTCAATGTGACGTCATACGTCACCAGAGATAGGATGCCTCCCCGCCAGATGTCGCTCGTGTCAGTTTCACCTATGAGCAATGTGCACGCCATTAACCCGAGAGCACTGGATACTCTTCCAAAACAAACACGTCATTTTGTTCATTTTAAACATTACGACAGAGGCAACATTCCATTATTAGTCTTACATTTCAAACATTATCCAGAGGATTGCTATTATTGTTGAAGATCATGGGGATGAGACCGTCTCGTGTTTGTAGTTTCTGGGAGTCGGTATGTAATGACCTTACCTAATAGGATATAGTAGCCTATGTCTCAGCCGTCACCGTTATGAAATAATAATATGAGGTTAATTGTTTAGTCCACAGAAGCAAATTATTAATATAAGTCAGTCAGCAGGACTAATGCTGTATACATGTTAAAATTAATAGACGAAAATCGATCAATTTCTCATTCTTCATGATAATTGACGTGAATGACATGTCAAAAAGTTATTAAATAATTAACTATCATATGTATAGCAGTTTACGATTACGAGTCCATTATTATTCATTTACAATGATGCTGCGATTTACCAAGGCTTTGACGTACGCTCATGACTATTGCATAGTGTATCGCGGAAGATAAATACAGCGGCGGGACACCTTTGTACAATGTGTGCCACCAGAAATGGTAAATACAGTGGTAGGACACAAATGTACACTGCATGACACACGCATGACACCTTTGTACAATGTATTGCACCAGCAATGGCAAATACAGAGGTAGAACACCTTTAAACAACATATGACTCCAGAAATGGTAAATACAGTGGCGGGACACCTTTATACAATGTGTGACACAAACAATTGCAAATTCAGTGGTTAGGATAGCTTTGCACAATAGGACACCAGCAATGGCAAATACAACGGAAGAACACCTTTGTATGATATATGACACCAGCAATGGTAAATACAGTGGTAGGACACCTTTGTAAATGTCTGACACCAGCAATGGCAAATACAGTAGCAGGACACCTTCGTATGCTCACCCAACTTTATTCCCCTTCAAACCCGCTTGGAACAAACCGTACGACAATGACCGTCAATGACAGTCATACATGCATGTGATATATGGAACACTGCCACATTAAATTCAGGGGACTAGATATATCAGTTTCAGAATTGGATGCTCCTGTGTCTGCGGAGGCTTGTCGTGCTGGTATCGGAGGAGGATCTGGTGGTATCTGGAGGAGGATCTGATGGTATCTGGAGGGTTCATCGAGCGAAGCGGCTCTCTAAGGACGGTCTGATGGACAAATACGGACTAGTGGAATGCGGCATGAAAAATGCTGATAGAAATCGTACCATCTGATGACAGGAAAATGTCAGTAAGACGGACGTCTGGAATGACTTCCAAAAGGACAGGTCGAGCGGATCGATTCGAACAAAACTGTTCTGTCTGTAGGACAATGACAAATGAAGCAGAAACACAACACGGAATAATGCGGCTACTTATTTTTAGCAATTTGCATCTTACAGAACAACGAATCAAACATAACTTATAGAATAAGCTATCATTATACAGGTATGTCTTTAATGTTTAAAATATCATAACAATCATAAAACAAATCCACACGATTGTAGCAGCATTATACATGTATGTAGTTATTTTATAAATAATACCATCAAAATAATAAAACAAATCCACTCGGATTTGTACCTCTGTTTAAATGTCCGCGCAAAACCACGAGACATCGAGGAATTATGTACCATATTTTTATTAACCCTCTAGCGACTGGATTACACACTTACGTCTCCTTATGATATTTACGGTTGCCCCCAACACATACAGGGTTAACTAAGCGAAACAGTGTGCACTTGACTGAATCACTCGGAGAAACCATTATTCGAATAATCCAGAAATAGTATGATACAATCGCTTGAATGACCAACCTAAATAGCGTACTATTACATTCAACAACACGCGGAATCCATGTAACAGTATTTGGATTAACTAGAGAAACCATTTACCATCGCTTGAATAACCTACGGAAATCATGTATCATTGTTTTAAGCCTCTAGGGATAGTCTGTGAGCCTCCGTACACGTACAGCGTCGTCCACTTAGCCTCTACGAGTAGCTTCGAAAACACCGTGGCGGGTCTGCGAACGTCCTTCATATTGATGCAGTAATTCTTTATGGTGAACAAATTTCAAGGCAATTGCGAAGGTGTGCAGCCAATGGCGGCGTTAACGACTTCAGAAGTAGAGGGAGGATTTGCGCATAACGAAAGGCCATCACCAATATACTGAAACAATTACCACACCGATGACATTACGCTGGCGATGCAGTTTCCATTAGTTCCCGGAGAGGACAATGCATTGCTCCGTAGATTACTCCATTGCAGGCCTTCTGATTCTCTGCACACATGAATGTAGTTTCATATCGAATCACTAGAACTTGACTCCATGAAATGTAACAACTGCTTGTAGTTCTACCGTTATTTCATGAAGTTATAAGGCTATTTGTAGCTACGGAAGCCAGAAGGACCTTGCTTAATTAAATACACCTTCTTGTTATGCAACTTTGAATTCTTCAAATATAGCTCTGTTATTGGAATCAAATGTATGTTAGCTTAAAGATATAATTCTTTATATAGCACTACACGGTGGTATGTTTGAATTGCATCCATGAAACGAACATTTTCTCGGCAAAGCTTGCATCTACACATAGAAATAGACAGACGAGGGTGGTCTTTATGAGCTATTATTACACTACCGTGCTAGTTATCACTTACGTTATAACTGTATTGAGCTATCTGGTTATCTAACTAGTGTAATAACCAGCACGTGATTGCTGGAACTACTTTTACGAGATGCGAGCGCAGCTCTGCTTGCAAATCTTACACTGTACTACATTCCTGCAGTATACCCTTATCATTAAGAGTTGTTAATAGTTCTATTATTTTACATCTTCACATTATTGAAGATTTGTTAGACATTACATTTAAATTCACCTTTCGTTGGTGTTGTTAAACGGTCATATTTCTTTTGAATGCAAAGGAATATTTGTTTGTGAGTATGCATGAAAACTCAGTCAATCCTTAATACTCAGATTGTTTGTATTCATGTGTTGTGTGTATGGGTGTGTGTGTGTGTGTGTGTGTGTGTGTGTGTGTGTGTGTGTGTGTGTGTGTGTCTTAAATATAGTATACACTGATAGGAAACCCACTGTAATCAATTATCTTTCATCTCATGATTGGAAGTGCAAGGTATAAAATAATAAGCTTCCATTGGATACTATTTTCATGAAATTCGTTTCGGTATTTCGCTAGTAAGATGCCTACACAATTCACTCGTTCCACCAAGAAGTATATGGCATCACACCGAAACTCGTTTAGTATTATCTGGGCACATTATGAAGGCCTTTACTGTGTTAGATAAGCTTTGAATGTTCCAACACGACTACACTGACTGATCCGGACACCCCATGATCGCCCACTGTGTAATTATGAAGTCTCAAGATGGAGCAGCGTTGGCTTGATTAACTGGAGTGAATATTTATTCGACTGCAGAAAATACGTCCTTCTCTCGACGTCTTCATCCATTATGTGTGTTTTTTTATGTTACGCGTATATGAGGGAATGACGTGGGACGTGGACTAACTTCAAAGTAACCTTTCTCACGTGGAGGCGGAGGAATCTGAGTATATGTGGGTAACACATACGTAGTGTCGGTCTGTCTGACAGTAAAGGTAAAGATAGCTTAACTAATTTTACTATTTCTAGGGTCAATTGGGAGAATACCGAAGACATTGCTTAACTAACAGAAGTAGCAATCAAATTCCATGTAAGCCTACACGTGTTCGTATTGTGCAGTAGATGCCCAATAGACCATAAGTCGATGCTGGTAGTTGAAGAGAGATAGTGAGAAAAAATGAGAGAGGGAAAGAAAGAAATAGAACAGAAAGAGGAGAACGTGGCAGAGACAGAAAGGGAGAGTGAAAAAGGAGAGATATAGAGACATAGAGACATACAGAGAAGAAAAGATGTAAATAATGTATGTATGCGCGTGTGTTGTGTGTGTATGTGTTCATGATTCTTTTCTGACGCATATACATTTACCTTATTATACTTCCTCTAGAATCAGCTGAATACCTGTCCTTAACAAGCTACGACTGTACAACACTGAGAGTACTCAACATACTGGTCAGCACAGCTTCTGTCCACTCCTATTTGATTGGCAGTCAGATAAACCACAGGTCATCTAGTCTACTGGTGGACTACCGTGCTTACCGCTGCTGTGCGCCAACGATTCGTTGGTGACAAGGGTCCCTGCCCTGCCTCTGTACGACTGTCAACCAGATCCGGGGCCAGGTGAGCTAACACGTCCCCTGCGGGTCAGGAGACACGACGGTGGGTGTCAGGCAAGTGACTGCGCAGAGTAGCGAGCTATAGATAAGACACATAATCAATCGCTTGATTAGGTCCGTCTTCAGCACACTTGAGTAGCGCTGATGACATTTCCGAATAATGACCGGCTCAGATATGAATGGGAGTGATACCGCCAGATTCCGTCCGAGCGAGCGCGAACTTAACATAGTTTGAGATCGACGTGGCCAAAACCGTTTAAACATGTATACTATTAGCATGTGTATGGCCATGATGACAATGCCGATTTTCGCTGACAGTGGACCAGGTTCAGAAAGCAGTTCTGGCTCTTACATCATTGGGAGTTCAACCAAACCTCCAGGTTTCTTCCCAGTGTTGGCATCAATGTGGCTTAAGATCGCTTTATACGAGCAAGCATAGGTCGGTCGTATCATCAGACGAACAGATATGTTATGTTATGTTACTAAGCCATGTACTGATGGGCGTCTGACCTAATATATTTGCTTTATCATTTGAACACTGTGTGAGATCCTTGACATCGGATCGCATACATCATTGTAAAGAGCCCATACGCCACACAAGGGTATAATCAAGGTGAACACATTTACTAGTATATCCCGTAAGCATCATCGCCGTCATTTAATGTACGTCAGATCTAATGAATACATGCACCGACTACGTATTGCCTAATACTATTACATTATTAGTTCCAAGTCTGCCTTCAAAGCTAGATATTTAGTGCATATATATATCGTTAAAGGATTTCGTATATTCAACGGGTTAACGTAAAATGTCTGGAACGGCTGCCGACATATTTTCATAATAAATGACAAAGAATGGTTTTAATTGGGGAAATAAATATCGTTGCAAATCTATGATTAAAATGAGGTATGGTGCATTGCTGCACGTTACTTAGTATGTAATACTGGTACCTCCTAGTAGGATAACTGTACCATCTCGTGCAATGTCAGAACGTGTACAAAGCTCGATAATCTCATAATTAAGCAATGCATAACTTGCAAGGTTGTGATTCTGTCGTTTGAATCGAAATCGGATGTACTTTAGAAAAGAGAGTGCACCAGAACGCGCTGGCTAGACAGAGCAGAGTTCATACTATGACAACGTGTCGCTGTTTGCTGTTTACCACGATATGTGATATTTTAAAGAAGACAATGTGTAATAAATATCTGACGGCACATACTGGACTGGACAGTACAAAGCGCTTCCTGTCAGCTACACTCGTTAATAATGTATACCGGACCAAGGATGATAACATTCAAAACAGTTATACCATACGATTCTGTCTAAGTGCACCGTAATAATTCCCGTACAATACAGTTATAGTATGATGAGGTAATCTATATTGTACTTTTACGTCTCGGTCAGTTATAGACACTAATAATTCGCACATAGTACAGTTACACAATAACGAGGTAGTCAACACTGGCCGTGTAACGTGCCAACGACGTCGCGTGCACACGGTCCAATGTCTGCTCACAATGACAACTATTCTGAAAATATATGTATGACAATTGGCATATCGCTCACACTAATTATGTAATGTTAAAACATTATAAACATTCTTGCTGCCTATAACAAGCTAGGTATGACATGTACACAGAATGAGTGGTGCGAGTATACTATGCTGCAAATAATGAGCTGATGTCTTATGTGTGTAGAATGCTGATGTCTTATGTGTGTAGAATGCTGATGTCTCGTGTGTAGAATGCTGAGGTCTCATGTGTGTATAATGTTGATGTCTCATGTGTGTAGAATGGTGATGTCATGCTGATGTCTCATGTATGTAGAATGCTGATGTCTCATGTGTGTAGAATGCTGATGTTTCATGTGTGTAGAATGGTGATGTCATGCTGATGTCTTATGTGTGTAGAATGCTGACGTCTCGTGTGTGTAGAATGTTGATGTCTCATGTGTGTAGAATGGTGATGTCATGCTGATGTCTCATGTGTGTAGAATGCTTATTTTAATTAAATGCCTATACATGTGATGTGTATCGTATGCTCCTTAAACTGATCATGTTCTACCAACAATTAATTACTGTATGTTTATCCCTGTCTTTCTGATGTACCACCATTTGGTGGTTTTACCGAGACTGGTAATTATAAATCTCGAATGTGGAGTGAGTGGTCGTTGTTAGAAGAGCATGCAGACTGATTTCTGTAATGAAGTGTATTTCTAAATAATAAAACAACCTATTGTATGTTTGTTTTCTATGCAACATTTTTCGGAGTCAACTGGGATATGTTTTGTCGACTTACAAATACTTCATTTTGACCATGTAAAAGCCAAGGTTATGAATGTTTACGACTTAAATCCAACTTTGAAATAATAATGTTCGATACATTCTAGAACATTAAAACAAAACTATAGTCTTGTTTATATTTTGTTTTGAAGTATTGACATTAAAGCAAGCGTTGCTAAATAACGACCAAATACTTGTCATTGGAGGCAAGCGTTCGGATATGCTAGCAATGCGTGTCATTCACTAACGACAATATGCGTTATTAACGGAAATGCATATTATTAACTCAATGCAACGCGTGTCATTAGCAATGATGTCCGTCATTAACTACAAAATCTGTCAACAGCAAAGCCCTAATTGCATTAGGAACAGGTTTTCGGCACAGATTTGAGCCCAAGTATGTCGGATGGCCATCGTTCTTTAGGCCCAATACAGTAAGGTTCACAGTACTATTACGTTTCTCTGTGAAAGGCCATCGGCTGATATTACCAACAGAAAACCCCGTCCACCCATAGTGGATACATTTTCCCACAGAGAAATAAAATAACCGATCGGATGATATTTTCAATGGCCATTCATTGCGTCATTCTCTGACAAGGTGTGAATGTAATCACGGAATATATTATATATTATTGCCAATACACCCGATCAATAGGAACAGTCGCTAATACACTAATCCTGCCCGCTGTACAATGCTTTAAGGTATTTCTTTCTCATTCCTTATCATTGATTGAGTAGTAATACGATGGCCGTATGCCGAGCACAGCCGCCGATAGGAATAGGGGGTGGAACTCACCGTAAAGTCATTCCGCGTGAGCGCGTGAACCTCACACAGAGCACCGAGACCCGTTACTGATATTACCCACCAGCCAACGATGGAACTGCTTCTATATTCAGCAACAATAAACTCGATAGACTATATTTGTCCATTCGTTATCATGACATGGAACATAAAAGCGCACAGCAAGTAAATAAACAGTATTGCTTAGTGAATTTTTAACGCTTACGCGTCTAGAAGCTCCTGAGAATAAACGTTGAATGGAATCGAACACGTACTCATCAAACAACGAGAAAAGTTAATGGTTAAATACCAAGAGCACTTATTGGTTAAACAGTGACAAGACTTATTTGTAAAACATCAAGAAGACTTATTGTATGGTTAAACAGCAAGAAAACACATTGGTTAAACATAATAAATATAGACGCAGTTAACTCAGTGGTATGTAGCCATTGATATGACAATGTCGTTGCTATTGACGTTGACTTTCGAATTGACGTTGATAATGGCATTGATTTTGGCATTGACGCTGATTCTGGAATTCCGTCCAAAACTGCGAGTGACGACCACCTCGACCGCCACTGCATCACTGTCCCAGTACAGGAGTAATCAGTATCAATGGCCATATTTTCTTTAATTTTTCCTTTCTGTTACGTTTTCATTTTCTAGAACTATTGAAGACAGCAGAATCTGAACCAATTCCCTTTCTAGAACTGAATGACACAGCCCCCAAAGTAAAAGTCGAAATTGCCCCCTCTTTGAAATTGATGATGAATTTGCATCGACTATTATGAAGTTTGTAGCTGAAAGCTGATCTCACCACATGACTCGTATAACGTGGTCAAATAGTTAATTTACTCACGGCAATATGTCAACACTAGATTCGTCCTGAATCTTTCCATTACAAGAGAGAAGGCTGTCTTCAAAAGAGGCCAATTGTACGGGGGTCCGCGATGCTCAAGGCTTATTAAATACCACGCAGTTGGTCACACTGCTGGAGGATCGCGAGCTATATTTAACAAGCAAAACACTAATATCTATTCATTATCGCGTTGAAAAGTATATGTTTGACACGCGAAATCTGGCTACACTAATGACACGTAGGGCCTCATAATGACTGCACTGACTCCTCGTGGCCTGGAATTACTGATACATGTATCGAAATAAATAGTTCACAAAAGTATATTTACATCTGATATATTTTCGCTTCGTTTGACTTCCGGTCCCAATGTAACTGGCTTGAGAAAACACACACACACACACATTCTCTACTTACAAGGCATCTTCATACGGCTGAATAATAATAAAGGTCTCGCTAATACAACTTTTGACTTAGTCATTTGGCCCATACTGATTTTAGTCATTTTGATCCCTATGTCACTTGGGTCTATATGTCATATTACTTTATGTTCAGATCAAATACCAAAATAATTTTGTCTACTATAAACCACCCAGGTTAACTGGATGAATCAAATATGCATTACACAGAAAGTACAACATACAATTAACATGTAAGATCTTTCTAACTTTTAAGATAACAAGTTATATCGACCACCTTATACTAAAGTTCAAAGTTCAACATTTTATTTATCAAACCACATTGTGGTACATGAATTACAAATAATTACATAAATAATAAGTACAAAAACACTATTCTATGGCCAGCCACGGCCGCGTCCTTGCCGAAAGACTTTACCACGTGGACAATCCAGCTAGCCACGGGATACCGCTCTTAATAGTTGGAATAATACATTTCAAGCGGAAAGATCCCAAATCTCCTTACACGAATACGCCTGTGTGGATCTATATCAAGTGTAACATCCAGTGACGGCCTGCGTTGTGATGGAACTGTTTGATACTGTTCTGTGTTCGCCCAGTGAGAGTAATGGAATCACAACCTCGTTATGCTGTACAGAAGCGAGTATGATTGGAAAATTAACTAACAATTTAATAAGTTTGAGCTTAATGCTCTTCGTCGAGTCCCCGAGTCCGGCCATGGGAAGCAGACAGTTATTTATTAGATTCCGGCGCCTGACTGATGTAGGTTGACCCCCGTGAACTCGCCATACCATTCCATTTTCTAACAAGTTGTCTAGGCTTAGATTCGTCCACCTAAATAGGTCCCCGCTTCCGGCTTCGTATAAATATTATTATGGACCATTATTATATGCACCGTGACCTGATAACGCCACGTTTGGAACACGTCGAACGTCGCCCAAACGCCCGGTTTGTTATGACAAGGCAATGCAATGTGTTGGCATGACGTGTGATGGACAAAATACACGGCACTTCCGGTACGCTGTAATGTTGATGCCTCGAAGGATTTTCCAGAAAACTCTGTTTCATTAACTATTAAATATATGACACGATCATCTGCATATACCATCAGACTACTCACCATTATCAAATACAGATACTCAACTTAATCCTACAAAACATTGTATTTGTGAGATGAGATCAAGATTCTTGTCCTATATTAGGACATAATTTCATATACTACCAAAATATCTGCCAAGTCAAAGGGGAATTTAGTGATTATCTGTGAGCTTAAATGAACCAGATTATGCGATTATAGTTTATATCCAATTTTCATATAGAAGCTTCCAAGGAAGGAGTTAATCTCTGCGGAATATTGGCTTAAAGTTTGCGAAATGGTAAATTCTTCAAGGACCACGCACGTGGAGTCTAACGAAGCAGTGGCTAGTTAGATGATACAGAGAAGATTGACGACAAGCCGTCCTTAGGAGTATTTGATACAGTGCCTATGGACTCGATATCTATTTCATCACTTGATAGATAGTCACTCCTTTATAGAGCATCAATGAAACTGGAAGAATTACGATGATGCAGGAAAAATAACTCACTCCTAGATGCAATGCTACAGGACATTGCTGAAGACCTTCTCAGTGCAAAGTCTTCAATTACCAAACAACGATGACCACAAGCAGATATAGACTTGGTGTGTTGATGTTTTAATTCAAACCTTCACGCACGAGTAGCCATTAATGATTACGATTTCAAGCGATGTCCGTTGGACACGGCAGCACTAAGAGCTGTTTATTATCAGTCGTTTATAGAAAATTGGTTACTCTCTCTATTGAACTACCAGGAGGACGTATAGAGTCCAATGCTTTTCTTCTGAGCCTCATGAGCCTCCCGTGAACTCCATTGGGGATACGCTCACGAGATTGGACCAGTGATCTCGCGAGAAAAGAGAAAAATGTAATTCCGGTTAATATGATTGAATTTATTTTCTGGTTTAAAAAAAGGATTCTTTTGATCCCGCAGTTCTCTTGAAAAGAACCCTTAAGATGTGAAACACAGACCTCTGCTCCTTTCTAGCCTGACGTCACGCGCGGATACCACCCTGTGTGAATGAAACAGTATTTTTTTTCAGAGATTCAACAGTTTCCAATGTGCTTCGGAAAAAACATCAAGCACCGAATTGGCTTATTAAAAAGACACATTAGCTTCTACGGTGTGTGATAACTAATAATTATCCACACATTACATCGGAATCTCAACATCCACTTTGAATCTTTTATTAGGATAGATATAAACAATGCTAGTCGTTGAGATTGTTTATAACAAAACCAAATGGATATCGTGTGCTCTCTCCGCAAATCAGATTCCAGGAATCTCAGCATGTATCGTTTAGGAGAGTGTTCCTGTAGACAAAAAGTAAGAACTATCCCCTAGTTAGAATGAGATATTACTTGATCGTGGTGATATCGTATCAACTAACTGGATATACGAGGACTTGCAGCTGTTAACATGAGGGATACCGTAGGCCCATTCATGTTTTCGCGGATTCCGATAAATAAAACATATTACTCTTTACGTTGTTTTAGACTAGATTTAATAAACTACCCTCTCTCTTTACTTGGGGCATAACATTACATACACCACAAACAAAAGTGAGTTACCATGCAACGTGATATTATATTAATGTTTGTCGTCAAGAAGTCCCTTACAAAATCAAATTCGTATGCCTAAGGCCTCAGCATTGGTATATTGTAATAGTATGCACATATTATATGAAAGTTCGAATATTTTAATGAAATTGAAGTATATTGTGCAAGCTGGCCTTTAGTTTAATTGCAATATGAATTCGATCCACTATAGAGGACGTTTCTGACGTCAAGAAATGTAGTAACTATCGGGTACCTTTAAGCCACACAGGTCGTTCTTTATTTCACAACATTTACTCTTCAATGCATTTTCCCAATTATTAATCTGATTAACCTACACTTATTGCCTGTTTACATGAATCACGGGCCTATTCTGTAGAAGACGCTATCGGCCTGTTATGGATCAGTTTAACTGCGAGTTTTCATTCTGCAATCTCTCAAATAAACCATATTTACAGGATGAGGAAAGTGATAAGGAAAATACATTGAGGTATGCCCTTCCCATGAAGATCGTATCGCAGCGAAGGTTGGAAACCAGCTATACGACGAACTGCATGTTAGTTTAAATCGTCTCAAACAGCAGTACACGATGTGGAAACATTATTTTCACAAAACATCGGCATACAATTTTATTACATTTTTGTAATATATTGTTTCGTTGTTAATAGAACGTACACTATTTTTATCATGTAAATCTATATACTTAAAGTACATTGGACTTTTAACGCGTGTATAGACATATGGAACACTTCCGACAATTAACAGTCCGGTTATCGATCATCATTGTATGGACATCGGTAAAACAATATTATCAATTCCGGTCATCGGTGGTCAAATTGCCAGGCGTTCCTGTAATATAGAACTCCATTGGCTGTCATAACTAAATCAGTGCAATCATCACGGCCAATTACTCCTATCCTCTGCCAATGCGCTCTGGAATAACAACAGCCTCGCCGAAGCATCCAGCTTCTATTAACAAAAAGGCAAACCACCTCACTGGACGCGCTATAGTAATAGCCGTAATCCATGGGCGCCATTGCACGAAGACAATTGGCTCACGTTGGTCATCATTCGTATACAGGACGGATGCATTCCGACCCAATGTCGATAGTACATCGACACTTGTCTCGATACATCGATACAAGAACGATACATCGATATAGTTGAGTGTTAATTGCATTGATTCTACCATTCTAACAGGAGGCCACAATGACACTGATGTCAATTAATTCTAGGTCAACCAAGTGTATCCAAGATTTGACCATCATGGCTTATGTTAAAGATTTACATAAAGATAAATCCAACCTAACTTTGTCCAGCAACAATCCACCATAATTTGATGGTGCATTATGTACCATCATTAACTTCAGATAACAACTTCTGCGCCCTGTTACACAATGCTAGCTAATCCTGTTAGGTGTCCGGGCAAGGACACCTAACGTGTATGCTCCAAAATAAACCAGGACATAGAGATGAAAATGTCCTGCCAGGATCCTGTTTGATCCTGTTAGGATCCTGGAAAATGATACCCAACTAATTTTGCTGTGACCATGAAGAAAACAAAGCCAGACAACGTAATTCCACTATTGACCATTACAAGAGAAGGGTAGTAACCTCTTCTGAACACACACCATGCTCAAAATGCAAGCAACAGCTACAGATTCTAAAAGTCCTCAGTTCGTTACTCCTTACATTCTATTGCATAAATCAACCCTTTTCTTTGCTCAGCGTAAATTAACAGTCTTAATTAAATGATAATGATGTTTTCAAAATAATCCATATATTTCAGAGCTTTATAATGAACGGAGCTAATACTACTTCGTGAACTTGGACCATGCATTGACTAATTAGAATGATGACGGTGTATGTTTGCCTATGGCAGCGTTAGCCCTGTGCGAACCATGCAGCTAAACTTAGACAAGAACGAGGCCAGATTTGAAGACGTCAATCTAGATGGCTATAGACGACGCACCAAGGCTCATGCTATTAAAACACACAAAGATCCTTGATTTTGGTTTCAGTATTCTCCAGAAGAAACATCTTGCATTGGTAGGGAATCATCATCTTTGAATTATGATCATTTCGTGAGAATACTGCTATAATTCTACGATCCCGTCCTACTTGACATCCATGGCAGGAGGCTACTACTCGAGGGAAGGACAGTCCGATGGTTACCACAGTTCCCGACATAACACTGTGCTATATATTTAGCCCGTGTATACCTGAATGGGGACAACGCTCTCCAGCTCCATGCTGTGAGACACATGCGTCCCAAGGAGGGACCAGTCTGCCGAAATCAGCTAAG
>JAUTBT010008908.1:0-25008 GCA_032361225.1 Lepetodrilus schrolli
TACTTCAAGCGGAGTTCTGTAAATCTGATAAAATAGAAACGTGATCATGCCCATCCCCTATCCTCCTATATTAGGAGGAGAGGGGATGGACATGATCACATTTATATTTGATCAGATTAATCATATCATCTCGTCTTTACAAACAATGTTGATCCACCCCCACCCTCACTTACCATTTACTGTCTCGTACATGATTTTCTGTCTGTGGCCGTACTGTCTACATCGAAGACAATGGTTAGCCACCATAATGGTTGCTATTGTTGTTATAGTTACATTGAACAAAGACATTTATAAAATCGACACATGTTATACTAGATCTAACTTTAGTTACATTCATCAACAATAATTATTTGCAATTATTAATGTTATAATATTAATACTAATTATTGTTATTGTCGTTTCTTGTGTTGTTGTTCTTTTTATTATTATTATTATTATTATTATTATTATTATTACTACTATTACTTAAGAATATATGCCTGGACTATCTATCCCTACTGCAATAATTGAATAATAATATTGTTATTTTGTTATACATACATCACACAAACAACTGCCGCAAGCGAAATGACACGAATATATCAATATGGGAGGCCTGTTTACACATACATACGACATACAAGCAATGACCTGTTACCTACAAGACCATGTCCTATTTAGTCGATGGCCACATGCAGAGCGAGACTTACACACGTAATCTCCAGACAGTGTCCTTACTGTGTCAACAAACGTGCATAGGTAGTGGTGTCCCAGAGCTCGGAGAAAAGTCCAGTTACTTTCCAGCACTACTTCGGGGTCCTGATAAAGACGGGAATCTTATGTCGTGACCTCTGGCACCAGTGTGACCCGACGCGTGACCCAGAGTGACATCCTTCTGCCAAGATGTCTTGTCGCATAACGTCGTCTAACTTCACTAACACCGCCGTCTATGACAAGGCGATCTTTTCTTGTCATGGAGTTTGTCATGGAGTTTGTTTACACACCACTGCACGGACTTTACATTGGCGTTGTGACGATGTACTGCACCTATATTTAGCAAGGTTACATCGTGTAGCCATATGATGATGGATAACAGTAGATTATACGACCCTGTTACAGTTCGTATTAACTGATATATTGGTCTGTATTTCATGGCCTTTTTATGGCGTTTTCACTAAACCATGCCCTGTGAAATACCGTCATGTCATAACCGGATGTCTTCCCATGTTTACAGGATGATGTATCATATCAGAAAGTGTGCCAGAAAGTTGTAGTGTTCGGTTTCTTAAGAGTAAACCAGGCTATTTCGTACTCCAACGTTTGAGTATCAGTCTGTACAGTATCTGAGAACAAAACGTAAGGGTATTGCTTGAATCGAATGTTCGTGTGTCATCTGTATGGATAATTATGTAATGATTTTACATATTATATGCCGTAATCATACGCTATGATGTCACTCTCTCAACACGTGCTCCAATCACGTCTGGCCACCATGCGCCCTGGTAACATAGTGCGATATTATTATCACACAAAGATCACACATTCATACATACATTCTAAGCACACATTCCAAAAGTGTCCGCACACTTTCTGATTACATATTTTGATCATACAATCTTGTCATACAGTCGCGACCAAATACAAACCTTCCATCTTAAGTATAACAACGACACTGTTCTTTCAATAAACCGTGACACAATTATTACGTCTATAACCACATGCGTCATAACATGTGAAGTATTTCTAATATTAAGAGCGCTCTTTCCAGAATACTGCATTATGATGTACTGCATAAGTTTATACATAATGGATCAGTGAGACAAGCATTTGCTTTCCTGAAAGTTTTTTGAATACATTCCTAGAAAATTACGCTGTTTTTCATGTCTACTTTTCAAGTATTTTTTTTAATGTGTCTAGTTTTGACGTTTCTTTGCCACCCCTCCCTGGGAAGTACGCTGTGTGACAGCGAGTAACACAGACTGACATTTCTCTTACATTAATAACCATCATCATAAACTCTCTCTCCTAACGTGCCAACATCCGCCAAGCCGTATCCGCAATTTTGTTTCTGGTTCCACGTGACGCCCTTCGCCAAAATACCCGGATTAGCTTCTTGACACTGATATTAATTATTATACTATAACTCTTTGTTTTCTCGACCTATGCCTCTCTGTTTTCATAACAGGTGTTTAAGGGAAGTATTAATCACCGTTTCCTCCTAGTCTGAAGTTGGTAGAAACCTTCCGAAGTCGCTTTATACTAGTCTTGATACATGTATTCTGTCAGGATGAAAAAAAATGGACGTCGCATAGGTCATTAATATTTCTCAGCTCCAGTCCCCCAGGCAGAAGGTGGGTGGTTGGAAATTCACAGAAAAAGAAATTAAATTGACTAGACCATCTGGTATTTTAGCATTTGAGAAATGTAATTGATAACCAATTGTGTATTAGTATGACTCGTGCGAAATTGAAATATATGTCTTTGTGTATCAAGATGTCCCATCCCTCTACAACTACCACAACCAAGGACCCCAGCTTCAATTGAAATGTGAAATGTGTCATACAAATAATGTGTGCAATTTCAGAAGTATCAATTAGAGAGAACAAAATATACAGGCATGTTTCAATCCAATAGAATTCTGCCATGGGCTCTTCATCTTAACTACCACAGACCTGTGTAGAATGTTCTATTTTCGCTTTATGTGAACACTGTTTTGCACACACCCAATTCCATAAAAGTGCACACCACTTACTGCTCATAATGCATACACTACACATAGACTATTTCTGACCACTGACTGAGACTTAATATGGCCCCATGTTGACACACATTGTAATATGGGCAGCTTAGAACATACGAATCACTTCCTACACTGCGATGTTCAAAAGCGCTTCCGACAATCAGCGTATAGAACTGTGATATTTGGAATCCCAGATACACTGTATAAATAGATAAATACCAGGTAAATCTGAGACCCGCTCAAGTACGTGTATTGTATCGTGCGTCCTGGATCGCTTCAATAGGATGACCATATAATGAATTATGGACTGAACTCGTCGCGTAATGGACATTGATCGCCAATGGCATTAACGCGTTGTTGCGCTCTAATGATCAGCCACTTGTACATCGCTGTGACACTAGTTACATTATAATTGTTTGTAGGTTCTCGAGGGATGATTGATTCTCGTGTCTGTTCACAGAACACGTAGTAGATACTCAGACAGGAGGTCAGGACGGTGCACTCTGAAGTGGTCTGGGCAGGTCATCTCCGGATACTGGGTAGATCGGTCGCCACTGAACCGTCGTATGTATATCGACACCGATACTGTCATTGATAGACATCTCGACACTAATCATGTCATTGATAGACATATCGACACGAATAATGTCATTGACAGACATATGGAATCCATCATGGAAAAACGCGTAAAATGCAGAAGCATAAACATTCCTATATTTTTTAATTAGATTTGAATTAAACGTTGTATACTCCCCATGCCATGCAGTTGAGAAGGAACATTGAGTGCACACTGATATATTGACCGGCGATAATAATGTGGCGCTTTGAGCATGCCGTAGATGGTGGATTTGGCGCATTATATGCAGCCATTATTAGTATTAGTAGTAGCATGATTACTTGATACATCACAAATGCCAGAAAGAGAACAGCCGCACTCATATTTTACATCTTTGCTTAGTTCGATATTAAAGCGTTTATATGATTTCGGCAGCTACGACCATTCGACGGATCGGATCGGATTGTTGCTTTACAACGCACCAGAACCTTTCTTCAATGGACACTTCACTATCAAAATCAATCTCTTGTCATCATGCATCCTTGTAGGTATAATATCTACTTCAAAACCCTTCAAACAGATCGACAGTGATCGGAGAACTTACGAGCTGTACTACATAAGGTCCTAATTAGGACTTTCTTGACCTCAAACAAATACCGCCTTTTCTTTCAGAGTCAATTTCGCGACCTTACCAGGCATCGTCGTAACATAAGTAGTGTGTGGGTCTGAACACACCCTGTCAGCGCTAACTTGGCATATAGTATAAGCAAGGGTCAGCAATATCTACTAAACCCTACAATTGCCTAGACCTATGGGGCATAACTCGACGGTAAAACTCTAACCCGGATCCCCTATTACTTGGCGCGGGTCAAAAGTAACGCCTTTCAGTCACAACCTTTAACCCTGACGCTATTTATCAGCGGGCGGTCTTCGGAAGTTGAGTGCTGTAGGTGTTTATGTACTTTATGAATTATTTGTCGGAGCGAATGTGATATATGGGCCGGAGTATACATATGGACATAATTACTATCGTGGGGTGTTTGTCCATAGACAATAAACTGCTGACCCGTCTAGCGCTTATACACACCTCCTACTTGAAATAAGTAATAATCAAGTGCGATCTATAGTGCGATAGAGCTGAGCCGATGAAAGAGGGTATCTATTTTCCATATGTCGTATTTATCCGAGGACAAATAACAACAGCATTGCGGAAAGTATCCGCATTCTGATAGAGTATGTTTTATAGCCTGTAATCGTGGGCAGCTTGGCCGGACCACATAGACTTGACTTCCATTGTTAGTGGTCAAACACGGTAGTTTTATATACATGTAGGGGTGTATGTGTACATAGATTACAGTTTTATATGTGAAAAATAAGATTGATATTGGTAAATACGGGATGAAGTAAAATGCCGGATTTTCATACGATTATGAAAGGTACCATTGTCATGTTATCTGAAATACTTATAATTACTTGTTTGTGAAGATATCAACTCATCAGATTTATAATGTAACACACAAGTGATCGATAGACAATTACCGAAAATTCCTACAATAAATACATTTCAAAGTTCAGCATAATAAAATGTTGCTTAAAAAATATTTACATTGTTCAGTATTGCGTATTCACTTGTTTCACCGTGGGTGATGGAGAAATAAAATATCGCGTATTGAATATTGTGAATGTACGTATTGATGTAGCGGTTGCTCCTAGATCAGCAAAATAGCATGTATATCAATTACGTTGATTTGCAATAATAGTATTATATTAATTGAAATAACGGGGCTAATCAACGCAACAGCTGTCATTTCCATTTCAAAATTAGTCTAGCTTTTCAAATTCAACACGAACGCATTTAAATATTGCAAAGGAGTGGGGTATGATATGTGAATAAATTAATATGGAATTATGTAATTGCTGGGGGTTGGGGGTTGGGAGATCTGAATAAATCAATTATCTATTATGCAACATGTGGAGTAATATAAACACCCGCTCCGACATGTACACCCGCTGCATAAAGTTCACAATTTCAATTTCATACAGAGTTGGTTTTTACAGAAATATTGAAAGTATACCTTTTGTCTAAATAATCCATGGTTGTTCCACTCGAGACTAATCACATTGTCTTTTGTTATTTGACGGATCTGGCCCATATCTTCTGCATATTAATTTGTCCATGCCGCTATCCATATCGGGTATCACAACGGGGTGGGTGTTAGTTCTACCGAAGACAGGGACACGTCCAGTTTGACATCGTCAACACAAACGCTCTGTCAACTATCAACATACGGGGGACTATTATTGTAAAATAAGGCACACATTATGCAATTTGATATCAATTTGCTGGCCAGAGATCCTACACGTCGTCCGCGGAGGAGATAGAATTATCCGTGGCCGGAACCTCTTTCATCATGTTGTCTAATTAAGGTGCGGTTTGTACTTGTAATTATGCTTTCCGTCTTGTAAATTTCATTCGAACATTATCCTCCACCACAAGTAATGTGGTGGGTGTTGTTTGTGATTCTCAAGCTACATGAATTGAAAGCAGAAAGGACGGTGGCGTGTGAGGTGGTGTTCTCTAGAATTAGGGGTACAGTATATCATGATGGTTTACTTAAATCGTGATACGACTAATGTATTCAAGGGAATGTGTATGTTTGACGTGGAGTGCAAGATGATGATGAATCGTACTTGTTATTACGATAGTAAATAATACAATTAATGTAAAATAGCGACACATACATGGCCTGCTGTGGTGACTACTGATGAACCAAACATGTAAATGTATCTGTTTGAGAAAGAGAGAGAGAGAGGGGGACTTGATGTGAGAACGAAAGAAAGAATATGAGAGGGCAAATAATTGAAATAATTGAAATGAAACACACACACACAAAAAATCTAAAAAGTTTCAAAAGGTCGACCTTTGAAATACAATTCTTTAAATTCTTTAGAAGACTTGTACGACGGGTTGGCTTGAAAACGGGCAGAAATTCTGACACAAATCCGGTTTGAAACCTGTTTCTAAGTACCTATAAATCATGCGAAATCAGATCTGTAAATCAGCGCCATGTGAACATCTAACTAGTTTGAATCATTAATCAGCGCGGCGCATCCCAACTATCCAACAACTAGCCACACCGGCCGTAACTGCGAGCCTGCAATCGCTTAGCCAATCAAAACCAGCAAGGGGTCATAATCACTCGATCGTTACCGGTCATTATTTGGCGATGATTGGATGGTCGGCGGGCGGTCGTATGCGATCATTACGTTGACCAGTGGTCATTACAAGCGCTCCATAATTCATCGCAAATTGACCGCCCGGAACGGATGGTCATTTTCTGGGGTTTGAAAACAGGCTGATAGAATGAGGGTGGTGATTAGATAATAGAAAAGGGGGGACCAAATCCGAGTCACTCCAATGTTCCAGTATCAGACCAGCTGGTGGGGTTGGGGAAAAGCTATAATCATCTTGTTATCAATTGAACATTGATGGGTATTTACCTGATCAGAGAATGATGGTCAAGACAGCGAGGATAGTTATACTGTCGTCATTTCTCGGCCATGAAATAACACGGCCGTGAAATAACCCGGCCATGAAATAACCGGATGTACCCGTCTACTATTTCTTTAAGTAAGCCCGTCAATTCATAGATTTTGGAGATGGTTCCTACTGGTGCAAGGAATGCGTCCCTTGTTGATCACGCCCATGTACAGATGTTAGTGTATGAGGCCAAGAATGCGAGTCAATTGTGGTTAATATTTAGGGATTGGTATTAAAAATTATTATCGTCTTACGCATAGCTAACCAATGAAGATATTCATACGTAACATGTATCGAATTTATTAAGTACAATATTCAAGGCCTTTCAGTTTTAATATTCATATTGATGCAAATAATGTTCATGCACTAGAACCTTTTAAAACATCTATGTCATCTTGTAATAATCATACTTATTGGATGTATTTACTGTGCGTTTCTTTGTATTGTTTTAGAGCTTTTGAATTGTTCATCAATTATAGATAGTTTATTTCCAGTTCATAATTTTAGGGAGAAAAAGAAAACCTTCCAAAATGGCTTTCCCATTCAATATCCATGCATATCTATCTTCATGGCGTTTAACCTCTCAAATACATCCTATACGTCGGCGTTCCAAAATCGACTCTCCGAAAATAATTTTCCTACTCACATTCTGCAGATAAAATTGACACACATTATCAGGCAAAGAACACTTGCTTTCCGCCAGTTATGTGACTTCTAAACAAATTATTTACAAAAGCTCGTGGTTTCATTGCGAAATAATTACACTAACGTCAATAAAGTGATATGAAGCACAACGATACCGTGTATAACTAGTTCACAGATCAGATAGAAATTACAGTTAAATACTGCAATCATCTCCAATTTAGAGATTTAGTCCGGCTATAAATTCAAGTTATTTTGGCCTCAATCTTTGTAAATATAAATAGCATCCGTTATTAAAGCAACTCATCTAGTTTTATAGTTGAACCCACGATGAAAAGACAGAACTGAAAATGAATATAATTTACAGCGGAACCGCCGTCTTGCGAGGATATCCTGATTATTTAAATGTGAGCATGACAATAAAATAGGGACTTATGGTAATATTGGTGTTGTTAATAATCAAAGTGCACTGACACAGAACAGTATGCCGTGGTTTCTTTTTTTTTGGGGGGCCCCCCCCCCACTAGCTTAAATCAAAGTAAGAATGGCAATTGTGATGTTAACGTTTCCTTCCAAGACACGTACACATCGGTTATAGAGAAACAGTATACAGTATGTTTCAAAACAGAAGAGAAAGAAAAGGGAGAGAGAGAAAGAACCTTTCCTTCCAAGACACGTACACATCGGTTATAGAGAAACAGTATACAGTATGTTTTAAAATAGAAGAGAAAGAAAAGGGAGAGAGAGAGAAAGAAAAGGGAGAGAGAACGAGAAAAAGCAAACCAAAAGAAGAAAACAAATAAACTGAAAAATTGCAAAAGACAAAAATAGAACAGAACATGCAAACTACCTATATCTATGAAGTGATAGTCTTATAAGGTATATACATATTATAAGCTACAATGTAGGTTATAAGCTATGTATGCCGAATCATACTCAATTTGTATAAATGTCAGGTAGACTAGATACAAAACACTGGAATAGACTTATTAAATATTACTTCATTCTTATTTATATATATATATATAGTCTATGTAGTGTATGCAAATGCTACCACGGACATTTATATGTTCAATATCATGAGTGGAGTGGAGACATGATGCTGATTATTGTTATAATTTTACTATAACTAACTTTAGGAGGATTGTATTTGCATTTTTTTCTGGAACTACTCTTGTACATTATACAAGATGCGTGCATACAGTACACGGGCTTCATTAAAAGGAACAAGCTTTCGCTACAATTCTTTTGATATTGACCGGATTCATTCCAGACAACTGTCATATATCCACTGTCTGAACTGCTGGTTTCACCGTGTAAGTACTCGGAGAAAACTAGTATTGAGATATTTCCCCATGGATAATTGTTTGTTTGATCTTATTTTCAACTGGCATCCTCTATTTGTCACATTGACAACCGTACTTAATTCTAGCATATTTACGTGAATTATATGATCAACATATTCTTCCCTTATCTGAACGTCACGCATAAGTCATTCTGTACATGTCATTCTTTAACACATTACAAGTCGTAAATTTATCACTCGACGACCGTGCGAATTCGGATGTTCTTTTGAACAATTCTTCATTTTCCTCCATTTTCAAGTGGTCAGTTTCACCTCTATGGCTCGATAGTTACACCTGGCTATTGTGGGGTTGTTTACGACACCGACACTTCTTTAAAAGACCCCCCTTTCTGGCTGGGAGACCCTGCTTGACGTCATTATGACTTCACCAAATAGCATCAGGCGATCCTGAAAGAAGCTAACCACACTCTTTCCCCCCGTGGTCGCACCGTGGCTGGAGCACTCGGCACCCAGGAGGTTTGGAATAATGGCGGTGCATGCTAAATCAAAATTTGATTGGTAACCGAGGTTTATTCTTTTCATATCCAATAGAGTCCTACAGGGGGGTTAGGGCAAAGCTTGAATAATAACAATAAAAAGAAGTAGGGGCTTCGCCAACACAAAGTTTGCAATGAGGGAATTGGGGTGCTGTGCCCGTACGCCTGACCGCCCTCGATGTCGTAACGCGTCTGTCTATTGTTCGAATCCCGGCGCAGTAAAATAGGCACGTTATCAACGCCATATTCGCTAGGAGTATGCGTTTGCAGAATTGTAGCTGCCTCGGTGTAGGCTCCCAGGAGTGCAGGAAAGGTGGGAGGAAATTCTTAGAGATTAGCATCGTCTTGTCAACGCTCTGATGTTGTATATCTACGTGGTGGAGAGTGACGACAGTAAGAGAGGGTAGGACGAAGGGTGGGGTTGGGTGGTAAGTGGATGCCCTGGATTAGGTGGTGAGGTAGTTGGCGTGGGTGGTTGGTACAATGTGTGTGTGTTTGTGTGTGTGTGTGTATGTTATGTGTGTGTGTGTGAGAGAGAGAGAAGAGAAGAGAGAGAGAAGAGAGATAGAGAGAGAAGAGAGAGCAAGCAGGATGAACCAGTTGTTGGCGGCTAAAGTGGTTGTCTAGTGACTCTAATGAGTGGTGAGAATTGGTGGAGTACCACTAGTAGGTGCTAAGAGCGGAAATAGAGTGGCTCAGTGGTAGGTGGCGATAGTTGGTTAGTGGTAGCTTGAACCCCACGAGATACCAACACAGGGGTTTTAATGGATTATTTAAAGGTTAAAGAAAGCACATTTCTTTAGGAAAAATAGAATTTGGCGTGAAGGAGGTCAAAAGGTCATAAGCGATTGAACCTGCATGAGGCTTAGTAGTGTAATTCACCAAAACAAAGTTAAATCTTCAGCTTGAAATAAACTTTGTTATTGTCCATCCATTGAGGCGACAAAAGTCATTGCTTTGATGAAGTGCCCAATAGAATCAACTTGTTTACGACATCCGGTGAAACCACAATCCGATTTCATTGCAAATAGTGGCTATTGACAGACGATGAAATATTTAATTGCCTTTAATACCTTTAAATATCTAAATTACACCTGCAACTTAAAATTAGTCAATTTTATACAAGTATTTCAATATGGAGTCAACAGCAAAGTATTTCCATTACAGTATTCCAAGTTATAACATATATTGAATGTATAATAACAAATCTTGCTGCTGGTCCAAAAATAGACGAAACGAAATACATACATGAACTATATTTGTTCTGCTTATTGGAATATGCCAGCAAAAATCGCAAACATATCATAAATATTATGCCTCAACAATGCTATTATTAAACGTTAGATCATCGTTGTATCATAATTCTATTATAATTACCGAAACGATCGATGTTAGAAATTGTACTTGCTGTTTATTGTAATCATTCTTTCTCTATGTTTCCTATGGTTTTAACGAGTTTGAACTATATACTGCCAGACAATATTACAGACATTCCTACTTTACTAGCGATGATTGATATCAATACGAGTATAATGATACCATTTCCTTCCTAGATTATGACAACAAATAGCATAACAGTAAGGAAAATGTTTTGGCTGGTCTCAAGACTAAATCTATATATTTATTTTTAATCAGTAATTAATATTTTATTAGAGAACGCTTAGCTTTGTATGAACTACAAACCAGCCGCGGTCGCAAGGTGAAATCTACATGTTATGGGTCATCATTCACAAGTCCAGCTCTTCATTTGTCCAGCAACTGATATTAAATATCATAATCTGGAGTACTGACCGCTTATTGAGTCAATGATATGAGCCGAAAGCTCTCATATCCGCGTCATTGCAAGCTTTGTGTCTCAAGGACTTGGTATTTTTTCTGGTCATAAAAAGGTCACTATCCAGATGGCCTCGTTTTTATTTGCCTTGACAATGACCAAAAAATGTCGTGCGTCCTTTAAGAGTAATGAAGAAATAAGCGTGCCGGGGTCAAGTTAACCTACCCCCGCCCCCTGCGTCGGTCGACCTATGTTAGACTCGGGTCAGGGTATGTCAGTATACAGAACGCTGGGGTTAGACACCCGTATAGGCGCATAGTGATAAACTAGTAATAGTCTGCGCCTCACTGAGCTATAGTTACTTTGTGCATGACTTGTTTATGGAGGGTAGGGCATGCCGACGGATTTTGAATCCACGTCTCGGGTTTTTACGTATGTTTTATTGCAATTTTTTGTTGTTGTGAAGATGAAAGTTAACAATTTCATACTGCTTTGACTACGAACGTAAAATATACGGGTAAAGGCCCTGCATGAGCTCGTGAACTTTTTCCAGCAGTAAAATCGACTATATAAATTGACATGCATGTTTTGAGGCAATTTCAAATAGCAAAGTTAAAGATACTGTTGTTCTCGAATAACAAATGCATTTGCATTCGTGTAAGAGAGAGAGAGAGAGAGAGAGAGAGAGAGAGAGAGAGAGAGAAGAGAGAGAGAGGGTGGGTGGGTGGGGTGGGCGAGATAGGGAAGCATAGAATGCACACACACACACACACACACACACACACACACACACACACACACTCACGCACTGATATTCAAATACTACTCAGTATAGTATAGTAATAATAGTAATAATAACAATAATATACATTTGAAGAGTGCTCTGTGCGCTGTTAAAAGTTTCCTTCAGGGTTATATATGAATGTTTTGGAAGAGCATACGTTATATGCTATAATCCTTCGGTAGTAGTATACACGTGAGACGTGTCTTTATTTATAGTTCCATTTATTCATTTTCTTTTTATTCCACGATATAAATACACATCAAAGCCTAATAAATAATGACAGTTATCGGCAGTACAAGTACATGTCTGCTCATGACATTGTCTTGTACAAAATACCAACGATGGAAGCCAAACGAGTTTCAGTATTCATCCCAGATTCTTTGTTCCATGCTCAGTCTCTCATCACCCGCATACCACGAACCGATTGAATATCATTAAATATGTCAAGTGTCATTTCGTTTTAAACAGGAATTCAGTTCCAGTAATGACCAAGCTCTCTGGGGCTTCCGATTGGAAGTTTTTGATCCTTTTCCGGATGACTAAATCTGAAATTTGTAGTACCCGTTCTGTCCCATTGCGACTTAAGGATGCGATGACCTGTCACATGAAAATAGTTAATTTCTTGAAAATAATTTAATGTCTGACGGAGATATGCATGAGAGTGTGCTTGGTTGGCTTCCATGTCCAATAATTGCCGTGGATGTCCGGTAATTGACGTGAATGGTCAGTCGGTCACACACTGACCCGGCCCGCCATTCTGTGTTATACATTCACCTGTACTTAGGTACTGTACATGTACTAAATTAACAGAACACACACATTTTATCTACATTTATACTTATTTATCATTAAAATGTACTTTACAATGGATATATTAATATCGAACTTCGTCAAAGATGTAATTGCTTCAATATTTTGGAAATTCATTTTATTAATCCGCAATATGTAAACACGTCTACATTGAGTACTACAATAATAATATTATGTCTGTGTATTCCGTAACATATTTGGCTGAATATAAATACATTGTATTTATATCTTATAGTGATATACTATATACTATATTTAAATTCACTAGTAAAATTGGGCAGCAAGCATTCGCTCAACTACTATGCACAAAATAATTCAAACTGACACTGGCGCGTTTATATTCTAAGCACGTGCTTTTATCTGGACATCAGTGTTTTGCTTGACCATCGAGTGACCGTTGGAGACTTATCAGATCTTGACCAGTGGCTAGAAGATGCATGTGGCCACACAAAGCGTGCAAAAAATACGCTACGGTCAGACTACTCTTGTCCTTTGGCCGTCATGTCACGCTTGGGTCAAGATATTTCTCCCCCAATCTACCCCTAGTTAGAAGTCTTTGTTACGGGTGCTCTAGACAAACGCAAAGCAGAGAAAAGAACATTGAGATGGGTTTTTCTAGTGTCGGGTTTAAGCCAACAAGACAGGTCTTTGGTCTGCGAGTCACGACCGACGTGAACTACAGGCCTGTCAATGTCACAAGGAAATAGCAGCTCAAGTGTTCCATGCAAAATGTAGTGGACAAGCTTTTTAAGAAAATAGCGGCACTCTGATTAATTTTCAATCTAACAATTTGTTGTGACCATAGTTGGAAAGGGTCATTGAAGCTTTAAGTGTTATTTCCGGTTTTGAAAGTCTGAGTCATTATTCTCTCGTGGTTATTGTAATGGTTTTCCGCATTCTTGCACAATATATACACTTTTAGTAAGACCGTTCCGGGAAAAAATCGAATTGAGTACAATCTTAAAATGATTGTTATATATCTTGTGATCGAAATCATGTTAATGTATAATGACTATCATGTCTTTTAGCTTTCGTTCTTGCTGTATTTATTCGTATTTTTACTGGTCAATATTTCAATATAACCTTGATCAGTAGAGCTCCGAACATCATATCATTCTAGTATTTCGTTGTTTATAATGCGATGTGTTTTACTATTAGAATGGAACCAACTATTACCGTTTTCTGCAAATACGAATGTGTATTTAATATATGTATTACTAAACATAAACGTAAAGTAACCTATACACTGAGATTGCTGTTCTTAAAAGAAACTCGTTTCATTTTGAGGTAGATAATATACCTACTAATAGTTTAATAACGGGAGAACATTATAAATATGTTGTTTAACTCTGCCCGAAATAGCAAATACTAAGCACAAGCCAAATATTCCACTGGAATTACCTAGCTTCGATACCAGTGATGACTCAATCAAATCAATCATATTTATGTCATTCTACCGTTTCTTGAAAATATCAAAATTTATCTTAATTATCTGCTCCTGTCTTTGAAGGATCGGAAAGATCGGAAAGAAAGCGAAAAACATCAGCATCGTGCAAAACTACCTTTCACTTCCTCTATGACGCTGATCCGATCATGCTATTCCGAAACTTTACCCAACTTCAAACAACGCATGATTCGGAAACATTAAAGTAACACTTTTACTAAAAGGAAACTTCAATATTGAAAGTCTTTAAAATATAGCTTTCTCAATTCCATACGAAACAACGACACTATGCCAAGGTTTTCGCGTTCTGTATTGCATTTACTATGATGGTCGAGACACTCTGGTTCTCCAATGTCCATTACCATTGGTTGTAGAAACATTACTTGTTAAAGACATATATAATCGTTGCTATTTGACTTACTTAAACATCAAACGAATTATTCTCTAAAAATAAATACGAACATGAATAGATAAGTATTCAACTAGGTATTTATAATATTCGAATTATTTTTCACAGACCTCTTGATCTGATAATTATCGAGCTACGGTAAGCGACGTATATATCTAGCATGTAGTGAAATTTCACGCGGCGTAACACGATGATTTGTTGTTGATCTTTAACATGTGACATCTATGTGCGGTTTAAACGTGTCTGACATTTCAGGTGGCTATTTCGGCCACGATTCCTACTGATCGCGAGATCGTTACGTCTCGCCGCGAGACTTACAGGAGTACTCGTCTACTACTAGAGGGAAGAGCAAGAAGAAGCAATAAAAACACGACGGTAATAAGGATTTGTGTATTGTTTAGGGTTCGTTATGCTAGGAAATCTGGCGTGCGCGACCTGAAACGGACAGAGATTTATCGCATTTCATATCATTAGTTCGGGGATGAATGAATGAAGCCTTTTTGTGGATTTCCTTGGCCACGGGTTCCGATTTGGATTTTGAAATTTGATCTCAAAATTAAGTCTACGGGGAGTGTAAGGATTAAGGTCGAGGGTACCGCTAAATGCCAATTATTTTGCGGCATCTGTTTATTTTTTTAAGTGTGTACTATGCGATAATGTTTAACTTTAGGCAGGTATTGCATGCATGAACATTACATCATTTCCACAAAATTGTTATCTAACCGTTCTTAAATTCGTTACAATATACGATCCCTGCAATATACAATTTTAGATAGTCCATGGTCCAGAACTTAAGGATTAAAACTTTTACTGAAATGTTCATGCCTTCTGGCAGATGTTTACAGACTTTCAACAAATCCTTGTGGTTTTATGTCCTGAAAATGGTTATAATAATTGTGATTTTGAACGACCATCTTGGACAAGAACTATCCTCATTTATCGACATTAGCCCACAAATAGATGACCACTTCACAAACAAAAGCCACCGGGTATTGTCAGCAGTGAGTGTTTTATTACAGCGATGCGATTCCAGATTTTATCTCCTGTTGGAATATTAGTTCTGCTGAATAAATACTAGAAACAATTTATGAAGATCTTGGTCGTAAACTATTCATGGAGATGGGCATCGTGAAATTGTCAAATTGACTGAGATGCCAATACAGGAGATGACAATCATTAAATATTTCGAATTAGGAATGAATGTGACATTTTATAGCTGTGTATCTTTCAAGGACAATAATAGCAGCCTTCTCGCTGAACGCCAATTGTCTACAACTGAGATTAGCATTGAATCTAGTCCGTGATTCCATCTTGTATTCTATCAGATGTACTTTATGTGCATTGGATTGCCATACATCCTGAAGCATCACACACGTTTACACTGTGAGTGAAGAGGTCTAAGATAGCAGAATGCTACAAGAGCTGTGTAATAGGAACCAATAGTTTACATATGCACATGGAATATGCACAACTATGTCACCTGCTATAAATTACATAGTAAAACTGTCGTTACTTTAGAAAGAAACGTTCTAGGTATAGGATCATACAGTAGGTGGCTCAACACAAAAGTTACCTTCTATATTCATCGCTACTTTTTGATGTTTTTATTATCGGCAAATACCTTTGAAATTGGATTCACTGGCAAAATATATCAAAAGTATTATTAAACGGAGCTTTCATAGTCAATTTAGCTCGAATTCACACCATCTCGGATGATTAAACTTGCCCATAATTTTTGCAATTAAAACAGGTTTAAGCGCAAGCTGGGACAAAGCCACGTCCTGCGAGGGTTCCAGCCCAGGGCTGGACATGTGGTCATCATGGTAGGGCGTAGCCGGGGGCACGGACAGTTTTGTCAGGGTCAGGATCCGGGGCGCATGGGGTCGGGGTCAGTCCTGAGGGGGGTCAGGGATCATCGGACAACTGTCTAAGGTCAGCCACAAGGTCGATCACCTCGGTCGCTGATTATCTTTTTATGAATTGGTCTTTATGGTGTGGCTTTCTGCTCTATTATCATCCTGCCCCATCTCTTTAAAACCAATTCCATCTCAAATACAGGCGCAATGATGCATCTGCCTCAGCGAGGGCCATACTTCATCATTACAGGACGTAGAAAATTAGACGAAAATAATCAAATAAGCTACATCTCCCTGCTTGACCACTCGTTTCAATGAAAGCCACGATGGACGATGAACTATGTAATTAATCGGAGGATCGGTCAGTGTCATACATGCTTTATGTCAGCGCAGGTGGGCGACAAAGACATGTTTCTGTCCATCCTTTCCAGAACTTGTCGAAAATAACACCTGGGTAGATATAACTCTCTCCGTACTTTTCTCCCCCATGTATACACGCGCCTTCCCCGGGACACTCGTCTTGGCGTGTGTCGACACCCAAAATAAAGACTTAGATGTTTATCTCAGCAACATGATCATATAATTGACCCATCTATCAGCCATATCCGCGTTGATATATCATTATACACCCACAAATAATGCACTTCCATGTGGATTCAATATGCTTTAAAATACAGGCTGATGTTTCAGGTAATTAGTTTATCCATCTAATTCAAGAGTTGTGCTGTTCGATCTTCTCAGAATAGAGTTTTAATACCATATCTTAACTGAGCAGCTGAACTGATATTTACCTCGTACCGGGTATACAATATCAAAGACTACATACTTTTACTTTTAATTTCCCACCTCTACCACAATATAGCACACATATTTTAAATTCAATATTTAAATATGTTCTGTACATGTATGATACCATGAAACCGGAACATCATAAACTTGAGTAAACAGCATATATAGACAAACGTATCGCAATACGCAACGGCATATTTAACACCAGTAAAACTTGTACACAATTTAAATCTGTAATGTGCCTTTTCACTTTTGATTAAGGCACTATCACTGAGGTAACGTATACATACAGTGTATATGCAGCAAACTAAACCGAAACCAATTTCTATAATTCGTATGACTTCAGTGAAATGGAAAACTTTCACATGCTAATTATAAGCAATGCACCCTATAATAGCGTTTTTTTAAATATCCTCTGCAAACAGTAATCATACTATCGGTTTTCACGATGAAACAACAGACGGGCAATTTCTTCCGAAATGAACTTTTAATGTATCACGTGGATGCAAATGACATCGTGGTTTCTTTCGATAATTACGAGAAAACCACATAATTGTCCCGTTAAGAAGCAAATCAAGAAACACCGGGTATTAAATCCCTGTGGGGTCCGGGGTTCCATGTTCTTCCGTCTGTGCGCGCGTCTGCTTGAAACCGAAACTCGTCACATACACTACCGCAGCAGCACACCTGGAAATTTAATCAGCCATTGTCTCTCAGTGTCTCTAACTCTCAGGTAAATCTTAGAATCCAAGTATTTCTCGTTTCATCCACATATCGATTTCTATTTTTCAGTTAATAATTCTAGCTCGTAATAACCATACGCCTATCAGATTCATGGATGTCTTCTGATGGGTTTGACCTCGGCAGTGACCACCAAGAAAGAACAAAAGGACAAGGGAATCACTATGCTAAGTATAGATGAAGTATCCATAATAATAAAAGAAAATATTACTGTTTTATTAATGCTGATGTTGATGGACTATACAGTTAAGTACTTAAACTCAGAGAATGTGTACACACGGGTAATTAGACATTATATATGTAATTGGTTTTAAAGTGCCACAAGACATTTATGTTATTGAAGAGATGGCATATCAGAACATTGTTTCAACACAATGCAATAATATTCGTTGATAGTTACATTACATGCATGTATAATACGTTTTTTTTTAAAGTAAATGAAATTCCACTTCTCATTACCCCAATTTCACACATTCTACACGAAGTATGGCACCACACAAATGGGATTCTACGTTCGTTAGGTCAACTATTAACAAACGATTAACATTAAAACAATTTGTAATTAAAATGTACTTCTATTTTATTTCAGATAATATCTAACTGTGGAAAGTGATAATGTTTATATTTAAATGGGAAAGTGTTTAAGAAATACGATTATTTTCAATTAATTTGAAGTTATTTGAGAATGTGGACAAACATAGATTTAATAAAAAAAAATCTCAATTAAATCACATAATGACATTAGTAATGTATATGTAATATTGATTGCAGTAATTAGCATGCAAATATACTGAGTATTCGCGAGCGGTATGAATAAAACACAGGTATTTCGAGTACGATTCCATGCTATAGCTCATTTCGTTTCTCTCACAAATCTCCATATAAGATTAGAGCTTGAGCATGAAATCGTACTCAAAATGTTTCATAATCTCGGGGCCTGTACTACGTGTAGTGTATATTCCGAGCATTATACAAATGTAACTTAGCTGATAATGTCTTCATCGCTGTGAACGGACGTGCATAGAACATGCCGTACAATGTTAGAGCACGCTGTAGAGAAAGGCGCTACAAGTTCCTTCTACCATACCCAACTGTACTGACCACAAAAACACATCGGCTTTTTATCCTTAAAACGTATAGCATTGCTTGTTATAAATCATACAGTATGGATCGGCTCTTTCGGATCATCCCATGCGATGAAGTCCTAGTGTATATCGCCGATTTGATCGACAAGCGTCAACAATAAACAAAATGAAGTAGCCGCAATCACGGTAATCTAAATTTGAATTTTATCATCTCTCATCACCCCCCTCCGTCATTGTGTCATATTTCATTAGGATCTAACGCTGCATATGAATTATTGAACAGCGCTGGTTTGTTGACGTTCCCTTGGCCACACGCATAGCCATGGCGGCCATCTTGAAAATACAAAAGGAAATATTGCTAATATTGATTACGAGCGAATGTTACACTGCTCTTTGTAATGGAGTCCATCTGGCTTAATTAATTAACATGATATTAATTAAGATGCACCGACGATTTGGCAGCACAAGCCTCTGGTAATGTGATAACGGGATAATTTAGGTTGCGTCGTGAAACAACATCGTAATTCCACGCAACTTCCAATTATTAAATTGTCCAATTGTCGCATACTATATACGAAATACTTTTTTAACATTGGGATGCCAACTGAAAATATTCTGAATACGTGTACAGAGTTGAGAAATGAAATGTTGTGGCATCAAACGAAGGAATGGTAAATGTCTGGCACATATACGATCAGATCGCTGTTCGTGGGCGTAATGTAAGGATCTCCATAGAAATGACCATAACATTTAACTGCGGGTGTTTCCCTACTTCAGAATCATGTACATGTACCACAAATCAAAATTAACCAGGCAATTTGTAAAAACTGGTTTTTGTGGTAACCCTTGAAGGATAAAATTAGCTAATCATTCGGAAGTAGTGCTTTAAGTTAGACACAATGGTTCACACAAGACTTTCTATGAAAATGGTAATTTAATAAAATTAAATAATGAATGCATAGTCGTGAACATCTGCTTAATTCGACAGCGTCACTTGGATTATTTCTTCCGACGACATAGTACAAGGCAGTAATGAACATGCGTGGTTAAATTAAACCGCAGTGTCAAAGATCACGATGAGACATTCACGCCACCAGCCTGAGGTACACCTCACTGTGCTGCATTATTCTCTTCTCTTAGGCAATGACTGATCGAAATTCAAATAGCTAGATCAAAAGTCTCGCGAAAACGCTCGACTAAATTAACGAAATTCTCACGGGACTTGTATACCTAGCACGCAAACCGACTCGTCGAGTCAAGAAAATCATGCTCGAAACGCCATTATGCTCCCAGGTGTGTGGGTACCATGTTTTATTGATGCTAAACATTCGTATAGTATGGTGGGAAAATCAAGGCTTTGCATCATTTACCGTTTCAGAGTTAGACTGAAAACACAATAGGAATGTGCCCCAAGTTATACCGATACATACCGGCCTTGCATACAAACATAGCACCAGCGCATCAATAATCTATCTCCACTAATTCTGCATCCACATCCTCCAGAGTGTAATTTATAGAGGCCGTGGTCATGTAAACATGTAAATGAACGCCGCATGTAACATTCACGCTGTTCGCTGGGCCATAATAAAACAAGTTCTTCCTTTGTTTTCTTCCTATACGTACGTGAACCTCTGAGGAGGTATGTGTACACCACCTTCCAGAGTTCTCTGTTAATCAAAATCTGCACACGAGCACCAATTGAATAATAGCAAACACGAGGCCAAAACGTTATGACACAATTTGATTAAACATTGAACGACATCGTGAGGTTATCTTCAGGCACTAATTCACCCCCGAGAAGACCAGATGACAGAGTGCAGTGTATTACTACTCTCTTGGGACGTTGCGAGTACTTGAGTAAAGATTCACCACGTTATTACATTGGAAAAGACAAACTTGTACCAAACATCTGTACCGTACCAGAGCTTTGCGGTTAAGACGCTGTCGGCATCTGCGATAAGACTATATAGCTTTTGACAGTTGGATGATGTTGCTAGTGCACACTCATACTAGTAATTGGTGGGAGCAATTATTGCAAATATCAAATATTGTTCCGTTAATGCCGATACATAACACACTATAGTGTATATTGTCACCCTATTGTGTAATACAAATCCTTGTCTTAATAGGAACATGGTGGAAGTCCATTGCTTCCACTAATGTACCAAGGAATGGCTTGGTACTACCAGTACTGTACAGTGTTCTCTAACCTATGGGTACCAAACCTTAACACACAAGTACCCGCTTCTGCAGTATACAATTAGATGTAAACGCTTAACGATTCTATTTCAGATCCATATATGGACATTGATGGTTTAGTGATGTTCGTATAAGTTGCATATTTGGGTTACATAGCTACACACATACACACACACACACACAAACACATACATACACACACACACACACACACATACACACACACGCGCGCGCACACACACACACACACTTGCAAGATACATAATATCCAAATACTCAATTATTAAGCTTGTAGGACAATCTCATGTGAACATATTCCGTGTGAATGACTTCAAAAACCATCCTATATTCCACATGAAATATACATAAAGCAGGAGACTGTTTAATATTTTATAATCAGGTCAACATTGCCTGTATAGGAGATGGAAGATTAAATAGACTAAATATATACTAGTATTAGTTGGACTAGAATTAGTCTGTGGTCTAGAAATTAGTATGTGCACTAATTATTTAGTGGTATATCTCCTGGTTGTCAGTACGATCAGACTCAGTCACAATCGCCTCACAAGCACATCAATGCATAGAGTCAGTTCGTGTCTTCAGAAGAGTGACGAGTGAACACATACATGTATACCACCTCGGGCCGCCCACGAAAGATCATACTTAGATCATTGATTTATTTCGGTCTAGGACAGTAATGAATAATTTCGGATTATTTAAGTTGATTGTTCCTGTTATATGCGGCAGTGTGCGAAATATGTACGTATTTTTTTTCATTTCTAGATGACATAGAAATTATCATAGTGATTTATAAAATTACAATACGTTCGTACTATTAGTCTATTGCCATTCGAATATACCACGGTAAATTATGAACGGTTTTGTGCATTTGAAGAGTAAGCAAGACGAAACAGAACTATATTTTATTTAGGCTAGACTGAAGATCAGTAATCCTATTTAGATTTTACAAACAATTAAACATACTGTGGAGAATTGATACGCATTCAATAGAATTTTAAGAACGTAATGGTCAATACCATTGACGTGATATCTAAATACTAGGCCACAAAATGTCTGTTTATTCATCCGGGTCTATTTGGGGGATTGTGTGACCACACAGCAAAGATTTAAATGCAAATATGAAGAAAAGTGAACATTTAATACTGTAAGTATGTGGCTGTGACATCCTGGGTTTAGTGCTAGCCTATAGTATTGACGTGCCCACACCACCCACTTTGTACGATAAATCCTTCACCGGAGGAGCTAAATACACCACCTTACAGGGTAATCGCTGCATCGCGTGCGTCGAACCCACGGTATCGTGTCATAAAACACAGCCCCCATGCAGCTGAATGGTAGAAATACGGAATCAAAAGCATCCCTCTGTGCATCTCTATTTCGATTTTGATTTTTACCGCCAAAGTTCGAATTTCTTCATTTTCCATCCATAAATCAAGCGTGTCGTTGGCTAGTTTTTATAGCGACTAGGTCTCGCGGTGAGGGCAAGGCTGCGCGGATTGAATTGATACCGTACGTAACTCTCTCATTCTCCAAATCCCTGGAGATCTAGGAACCTTTTCTCATCAGAATCTTCTTCATGCAAACTTACGTCGCACCATCAGCTAAAATTACCTAAGTCAAGAAGGTCGCAACTGTTCTTGAGCAATGTTGCCCTCCCGCCCTGAAGAGCGATGAACAGAGCTGGAGGAAGATTACCTCCACGAAAGGAGAGTTCCCTGGGGCACCCTTTCCCCTCCATCCCCTCCCGCTGTGGTAGCGCGGGGTTGTTCCCCGGGGGTGAGGGTCAACGGAGTCCCGACCCACGGGGCAGAAGACCGATAGGGCCCACTCTAGCTTCACCCTGGTTAGATTAATAAACAGGACATTTAACCGATATGTGACATTTACTGAGGAGGGAAATCCGCGGCTCTCCCGCCATAACGAGACTGATTTAGGAGTGGATCTCGCATATACGATGGGCATTTCAGCCAAACATGAACTGGCGAAAACAGTGATAAACCTTTGAAATGTCTGTGGGGAGAGTCATATGAATTGTGACTTGCCTGCTAAATGGGTTTATGGTTGATTTGTACTGAACCACAACAGATTAACTGTTTCTTAAAGATGTTTATGACACAAGCGAAAACACTTCTTCCACCTAATAATATATTATTTTTCGCACACATTGCATTACACTGTACCAGTATCATATTAAAAGACGCATATTACACGCGTTAGCATAGATGCACATCTATACGTCCCTTATAACTATATCATTGGAACACATCTACTAACAAACATAAATATGCACAAAAAAGCAATATTTCGATTACATTCATTAATATGATGTATTTGTAAGTATTAACAGCGGAGTGTGTGTGTATAAATAGGTATCAAGGCATATACGGCTTTTATCGTAACTCTTGCGTATGGAAACTAAGAAAGTATTTTATTTAGGCGATTCAAAACAATATCTATTTCTGTCTAATATATTGCACAAACCTTTGCTCCAGAGAAGTATTTATGGGATGAGTTTCCGCCGTTATATGAACATCTTGGTTTCTAGTTTATTTTAGTAGAAATTGACCAAGTAATTACAGTGCTTGCAAACAGCACCATATAATGGCATACCAAACAGTTAAGAAACTCTGGATGTCATCTATACGGTAATGACAGTGCGCGTCTACACACCTATAGTTAATGATTAATCCAATGTCAACAAGTAATCCTCGTACCTTCATACAATGGCAGAGTGTCTACGCGAGGTGGTATTAAAACGTTAAAGGGGATTTGTACGATGTACGGTTGGATGGTGATATGTCGACATCCCCCGTGTCCTACTCGTTCTCTCTCTGAAGGTGGGGGTCACACTGACCCAACAATTGACCCAGGGACCCGGGGCGTGGCCCGTATCTGGGTGGGTCACCTCACGCGCAGGACGGGGCAGCTAGATCCGATGACCCAAACGATAACTACTAGTGTCACGTATGCTACGCGTGCCTAGGTCAACACAAAACGTATTTAGTCTGACATGAAGGATTTTTTTTGGAAAACAAACATTGAATTGTCTGGCATGTATGAAACAGGTTGTCTAGCGAATCCATCCTCTCGTTATCGCTGCCAATCAGTCAGGGGTACCGAAGATAATATCTTCAATTTTCTTTGTTTTTGGCAAATAAACCTCCGAAAATTTGGTTCTCATTTCCTTGAAGGAGTAATTTGACCGACACAATGTTTTTCCTCTCCCATGTACCATTGTTGATGTTCATTAGAAATACCACTTCTGCATTTGTTTAGGTGTGAACTGTTTCGCTTCGTTTCTTCACGAACAATGCCTGTTTGAATTCCTGGGACCAAAGGCGATCCTGATACGAACCCCTTAATGCACCGGATCCATCTCAGTATTATGCCCTTTGTACGTTAAAACAATTTATTTTGCTTACTATGTTCTTATCATGCGAGCGCTATCTGTTTTTGACGTGTCTTTGAAAGGTTTATTACTGGTGCGTATGAGGTATAAATGAGGAGTCTTGACCTTCCCTGTACACATACAATCCACATTTAATCAGGCGTATCTCCAGACCGCACTCCACTGTCGGAACTATTCTCATTAGTGCTGGCAACAAGTCCATGTCGTGAGACAAATACTTGCAGTTATAGTAGTATTATCAGGTGTAGTAGTAGTAGTAGTACTGGTTGTCGTCATCGTTGTCGTAACACTAGTAGTAGTAGTGGTGGTCGTAGTAGTAGTAGTAGTAGTAGTAGCAGTAGTAGTAGTAGTAGTAGTAGTAGTAGCAGTAGTAGTAGTAGTAGTAGT
>JAUTBT010008919.1:0-25004 GCA_032361225.1 Lepetodrilus schrolli
TATATACTTACATTATTTAAATACACACATTCATTAATGTAAATAATTTTTTAAATAATAATGATAATAGTTATAGTAATAATTAAAATATATATCGTCTAGGGTCTAGACTAGCTTCTCAATGGCACTAATATATCATGTCAACTATTAATGAAATGGAGTAGATAATTCATCCAAGTATTTAACCAGCTACGTGTATGTACTACGGCGATATTTGCTACAAAGTGAAAACGCATGGAAAATAATTTAGCGCAGAATAGGATTAATTGGTCCGTAATGTGTCAATTCTCAAACATGATACATACTTCATCGACTAATACTGATACACAGTGTACCCTCAAATCACACACGCGTAGTATGATATTGTTCGGCAACATTACAGCGGATTATATCTCAAAGTTCTATCATTGTCATTCAGTGTATAAAGCTACGTCACACCAAGCCCGAAATCGATAACGAGAAAAACATTCCGATTTCCGTTTCGCTGTTGCGGTCACACTAACGAAATGTCCTTGTCGTAGCAGTGGGAGCTGGTACTACATCTTGCGGTTATTGGGATGTTTATCCCAACAAATTCGCTATCGTTTCGGTGTTACCGGGCCTTTAGTCTTAACGAACATCAATCAGTATTCATGTTCATACAGTTGTTTCATTAGAACCTCCAAGTATGCCATTGTTGCTTCGGGAAAACAATAATAACATCAATGCGCATCGAAGCACTTTTAATACAGTAATTTTCCGTTGTTGATACACAGTTTCGTTGTTGTATGAATGTATGAAGAAGAAATGTGCCGATAGGGCTGTGGTTATTAACCATCTAGAATACAACCTTCAGGTATAGTCGTGGGTGCCAAATAATATACCAAATATCAAAATTCATAAAAGTTGCCGTGCGTTTACTCAATTAAGTCTAGCAATTTTATTAACTATCCACATAGTCTTACTTTGTAACTTGCAAACCTTTTATTTACAATAATTATTTATTTTCTCCATGTTGTTTAATGAGAATACAAGTCTGTTCTGTTCCGTTCTGTTCACAACATAGAACACACTCGTGGATGCTCATGTGTGCCATAATGTCCTTACAATTACGACTTCAGCCTGTACGTGTCCGTCAACGTAGAATACACTGATATTAGATCATTATTGAGTTCGTCCCTGTCGCCGCGCTACACACTATCACCAGGGCACACGGCTTTATTGATTTCGATAAAGAATAAAACCGAAGGGAGACAACTGCAAGTAAGGCTTGCGCATGAAACAAAAAAGTCCTCTACATCAACTACAGACACGGACAGCAATATTGAAGTATTCGTGCATGTTTATGGACAGGAAAGGAAAGTGCCGTGAGGAATATTAGTGATTGTCAGTATTTGTTTTCCTCTTGGCAAATAGTGTCTGGGTTGGTTTTGGTTCATTTAGGAACATTTTACATTGAATAGGTTTGATCATCTAGGACCATTTTACATAGAATATAAATGGTCTGGCAGAGCTAGAGATTGAAGAAGAACCTGCAATAGCCCTAGATTTGGCGGTGCTGTGAACATTCAGGAAAGTAATGTCCATAGTTTTTTTCCCAATATGGAAGTTATTTTCCAATGACAGTGACATTGGATCACGTAGGAGAATCGTTATTCCGACTGGTGGCCGATAAAGCTAATCAATGATAATGAATCCCCACAGCCATATCTGTACACAGACATGTTAGATGTCTACAAGCTCCATGTACGTTTCAAGAACTTTCAGACGCTCAAGTCGAGTTCTGAAATTTGTTAGAAAGCTGCCCATAAAATATCACCATATTAGGTTATTAATATTATGTTGACTACATTATACCATTATGAGATCATCAGTAACAATGTGAATTTAGTACAATATTTATTAGGAAACAACCGTCACTATATTTATCAAAACACAAATCATTCGAGACTTTTTTTCTTTTTTGTTTAACATATTTTTAAATGGGGTTTTATGTCGCTTTCAAGATTCATTCACTTATATCACTACTTGTCAGTTTAGGGCAGGAGGAAACCGCAACATCTGTAGCGCTGAATGTTGCAGTAAACCTGCGAGGAAAGGCTGGTACTGACAAGACTAAGGATGATAACTGCATTGCCACTCTACAGACATCGCATCCTATCAATATCGCGTCAGAAAGGTAACTTTCGCGAACATTGATGCCGGGCCCCCGGGGCGGGATTTGGACCTGGAACCTTTGGCTCCGAAGTCCAACTGTTCTATCACTGGAGACTTATTAACTAATTGACAATGACGAGACGATAGATAGGATTGGGTATATTTGTCTTATTATCCACATATGATTCCAAATATACCAAGCACGATTGTATTACTGTGAGTTCAATCATGAACGCATATTTGTCCGATTTTAAAATTAACACACAACGATAGAAGTATACGAGTAGCAGGAATCGTTCTTATCAGCATCAGGGCCGGAGCTTACGACACATTTTGAGTACGAAGTCATGCTCAAGCTCACATTTTACATGGGGATTTGTGAACAAAACCTTGAGTTGAGAATGATTTTGTACTTAGAAACGTTTCGTAATCTCGGGGTCAGGCCTACTGATGAAAGCTGATATCAGAAATCTTAAAACATGCATCTGACTACAGCAACAAAAAACCTGGCCCCCAGATTACGAAACTATTTTTGAGTACTATTTAATTAATTCACAACTCAAAGTAGCTGCTACAAATCCTTATATAACATTTTAGCTTGCGTAAGAAATCGTACTCATAAACTGTCCTAACCTCGAGGCGCGATCATGAAGATGTATGCATAGAGTTACTGACTGAAAACATTAAAAGTTGGTTACCTAACCATGAACTGGGTATACGCAGCCAACATCACGTTGGTATCTTTCCCCATAGATCGGCTTCCCCATAGATTGGACATATGAAACATGTTGCAGATCTTATGTTTTATGAAGCTGATGCATTTGAAATGAAGCTATGGGAATTGATGTATATTTTACATGTTCAGTCATTATCTCTAATGTATAACTTCAGGTTCAATGTAGAATGCATGTTTTACTGTTTCTAATGCCAGTTTTTATTGGTAGTCTATTGAGGATCATTGTAGCAATATTATGTTTCAAACACAGAACATATACCACTCCGATAAGTTGAAAACGAAACATTCATAAAATCACATCTATTCATCATACTATTGGCTTTTGATACTGTTCTTTGGATAGCACTGTAGTTATTATGGTATTTAATGCACTGGGTGTGTTTTTACAAAGTTCTCTTATCCACTAAGAGACCATAACGCTTTCTGCTAATACACTGCACTATGGTCACTTAGCGGATAAGAGAGCTTTGTGAAAGGATGCACCGGGCATTATTTCATGATGTTCTCTTATCCACTACAAAAGCATAGCGCTGGTGCAGTGATCAGCGAGATGGATAGATCTATACGAGAGCGCAATGGTCTGATAGTGGATATACGAGAGCTTCATGAAACGATCCCCTGGAGTAGCCTGAGAACGTCATTTGTTGGGCAGTCTATATTACTCCACATGCCAGAATTCAAAGGACAGACCATGGGCTATTTCTCCATACCAATGAATAAAACTTGTACGTTGACTGAGAACGTACCGATATATATAAACTTGTACGTTGACTGAGAACGTACCAATATATATATATATATGTGGTATAACACATATTACTGGTAGATATATTCTTAATATAATGATACATCGGGACTTTGTTCCACGAAAGAGTTGTATCAGTAGCCTGGGCGTAACTCTTTTTACGCCCTGATTTACGCCAGGACTACAGTACAACCATTTCCCGGAAGGCATGCCATGGTGGTTGAGACATTGGAAGACGAGCAAGTATACTCGTTACAGGGCCTATAGTTCATCATATGAAGCCTTCAAGACTGTCATTATTAGAAGCTAAACGTTAACTGATGCATAAGACGTGTTTCCTGTTTATTCCCTAGATGTGGGTTATTTGAATCCAGCAATTGATGGACAGTGTACTGTACTGGAATGCGAACTTGCTCTGCTTGGGGCTAATTATCGACCATTGTTTCGAAAACGTCCATCCAATACGTGTAGACATGATGGTTGGCATTTCTTGATGACCACCCATTGTGAGACCAGTCTGGATTCGAGGTCATCTAGACTGGAGGTCATGTGGTTATCATCTGTCCTAGAGGTCAACTCGAATATGCACGTGAAGTACCCATCCAGCATAATGTCCAGTTGTTGTCGCAGTTTAAGTAATATATGTTACTTGTATGTACAGAAGGATTTGGGGAAAGTGTTCGTATCAATTATATTGCAATAACCATACAGCTAACGTAGAACAGCTATATATCCAATTACATCCGCTTTCAGCACCAAGAACACATCAAATGATATATATTCATGCAGCTTCGTCAGATTGGATATATTCTATATTTTGAAGTTAATGATTTCTAAAGCAGCTACACATTAATGCAAGATACATGTCTAAGGTACAGTGCAATCATTGAGACTTTGGATCGCTAATAACAATGCTATTAAGTTGGCAGATAATTATGTGGTCATGATTATCAAAGACCATTAGACACTCCGTCATATGATAACAACGAGGGGTACCATGCAGACACATATCCATTATTATTGCAAGAACAATTGTTGGTTGAATTGACAGTCGGCTATGCCCGCGAACAATTGATTTATCAATAAGGAAACATCATGCTAACACAATTTGGGAAATAAGCTTCTTCCTGACTTTGTTAACCATGTCAGGTACATGTGATGCATTTAAAATAGACCGTATTGTCCTATGTACAGTAGACATTATTGACAATTCATGTCAGTTCATATTGTGCACAGACACGACTTAATTTACCGACTGGCACAATAGCCAGAACGTGGTCTCATGATTCATAAACGATGAGTTTACCATTTCCCAATAGACACTTAATTTCTTACTGCATTTCGATGTATGGATTTGATAGGAAGTCTCCGATGTTCGGAAGAACCCTAAGGGTAATCCATTCAGTGTTCACGAGGACATATCTCATGCAAGTATTGAACTGGCACATGATTGCATTATTTTTAAAGGCGCTGTCAATCGAACTTTCGACTTTTAAACTGCTCTGTTCTTTAACGCGAGTATCAATTCAAGAGCATTACTCTGTCTAATGGTATCGGATTGAAAAAAACCACATCATCCACATTGCCATTTATCTGAGAAAGATCAAAGTTAGACAAATCAAATGCCTTTTTTCTAAAGGTAACATGTAATTATAGCAATTAATGTAATAACACAATGATTGAGATATAATATAACTAATATATAACCGCTAACTAAATGCAATATGGAATGCACTTTAATGTTAGTGTCTATTTCAGTGCTTCATTCAATATTATATTTTTTCTTTATATAATTAAAAGACGGGTGTTCGTTAAATGGCCCTGCTGTGTCTAATAACACATCACTGACTGCACTCTGAATACCTCGTGATTCAGGACCTCTCACTACTGAAAGATGAAAGCTTTTAGTTTCGCTTTAACGTGTCCATGATCGGTATAACTGCCTTCTTTCATACTAGTGGTATTTTCACCAGCTGTATTAATCCTGTCATATTGCAGTTCTCATATTACCAATACAGATTCGTATTTCTTTCTATGCTCGATAGGAAGCACTTTGATTCTAGTTCAACAAAACTAGTACTGCATTGACATAGACAAGGCAGATTCCCTATTTCAAATCATGGGCCAACGGTTTACATTACTAGCATAATAATTAGAGAATAGCCCACGAGATACGAGTGATTACGGAAAATATGTCCCGCGTGAAATTAATGTTCACAGTTCCGAGCTTCAGCGATCAACTTTGAACATTAATTTTACGAGGGACATATTGTCCGTAACCACTCGTATCGAATGCGTTATTCAAATTATTCAATATAATCATTTTAATGTAATAAACCATTGAAACCTGCCGACAAAAAGCTTTATCGAGAGGGCGAACTAGCAGTCGAAAACGTACATTTCACCTCACGAGAAACACAAAAGACGTAATCCACACTGTTGATTATCGAATCGTTATTACACAGTAGATATCCACCACGTATATTGAATACAATCTTATTACTCATATTATCCGAGACCTGGGGTCCTAAAATGACTTTTGTAATTTAGTAATTTTCTTCACTCGTAAAATCTGAGATTGTAATGTGGGAGGAATACCCCTGGCCCCCGTTTCACAACCACATCCTAAATTTAGGAGCTCCTAACTTTATGACCCAGTTTATCATCTACTAAGTTAGATGCCGATTAAAGAAGGGATAAGACTTGTGACGTCGTCGTGCAACACTTGGTACGAGGTGACAACGTTTAGGACTGGTTTAGGAGCTCCTAAATAGTTAGGAGACCGTTGTGAAACGGGGCCCCGGTAATTTGTCAGTGTTTTGTTCTTCTTTGATTCCTACTAAACGTGCCACAAACAAAGGTATACACATATTCTATTCATGTTGTAGACCGCATCAGGTACGCTTCATATACCAGTAATTAATGTTCCTTTCCATATTCATTGAAAACAAATAATGGGTGGTACTTTTCTTTTGAGACTGAGTATACACACTATCGGCAATTTAAGGTGGTATAATAAATGTCGTTGGTTATTAGAGTATTTAGATATGTTCTATTGTCATATGATGCCATGTCTGAAGACAGACCAGACAAGGTTGTCACACTTTGACGCTTACGATCCGTGTATTGATGGAAACCATTTTTAGAAAACTTGCTAATGTCATGCTACTTATTGTGCTTAGTATATCTAATGAATTGTCAGTATAAATATTCGTGTATCAATTTACACTTTAGCTATCAAATACCGTTCCATTACCGTTCCGACAGATACAGAAACAAATATATTAAGAGAGGATAAATACGTCAAACGTTCTTGAATTAGAAATACAGTGAACTATTTTCAGATCGTCGCGTAGAGGGAACATTTAAATAAAATCCAATACATCTGCACGACGGTATTTGCTCAAATCAAGATAAATATCCGCGTGTCCATATAATACGATATTAAAAGTATATTTTCCAACAATTTCCAAGTACATTTTGTAAACGACGCGTCTTTGTATTGGATTATTATCTCAAGTTTCTGAATCCCGAATACTGTATAATTAGGTGTTATTAATATTAGTATTTAATAATATTATTTCCAATTTAATCTTCGGTTAAAAATAGAAAAATCTGCCAGCGTCAACGTGTTTGAATAACTAGTACTAGTATATTATTGATCTCAGAATGGAAACTGGCCAAATCCACATGCTGGCTGACATTGATTTGTTCGTCATATTTTCCAATTAACTTCTATGAGACATAAATAGCGTCAGAGTATCTAAGAGATTAAACAGCAAATGTATATTCTAGATATTACTAAAATGATACGGAAAAAAATATTTAGAAATACAGCACATTAAACATGAAATTACAAATGTCCGTTTTCTCGCACATAGATGATAATTGATGCGTAAATAACACACTACAGAATGAACTATCTACCATATAACCACGTATAACTACGTATCTACGTATACCTTTGCCTGAGCAGATAGATGATAGAGAAAGTTGATAATAGAAACAGGCCGTTGGCAAACTATCTCGCGTGATTTTAGACTGTATATTCTCTTCAGAGGAAAATAAAATGAATTAAGATTGAAGAAGAAGCAAAGAAGTATGTGATGCATGAGTAAAAATGTGTACTTTTATTTTACAAACTTATCTCAACTTAGAAAACCATTCTTGCCAAAAACTATTGTAATAACCCTACTATCTTTCACTTTAAATATACACCTCTAGTGATAAACATTTCAAATTTTGTGAAATATGGATTGCAATTATTATTGTTATAATAGTCCTATATCTTAGCATATATTGAAATGCATTATTATAATTGTATATAATGAAATATATTGTATTGCATTTTTCTATGTGTCACCATTGCGTGAATTTTGAGAATACACTTATGTTAGGTAATGTTTCCTCTTCTGAGACATACATTTGCAATTACTTGAATTGAAAGCGGCTAAATGAACATGCATACACGTCAATTGTTTTTGGATTGTCATGATGTCCATAGTTATGGGCGACATCTGCCAAGGACACCGTATTGGTTCGAACAGTTCAGAAAGCGATGTTCTATAATGATCATAAGGTCATCCGATCCGAAGGAGAAAACATGCATATCAATTTATCAGTCGGTCTAGGAACCAATTAGGAGCAATCCCATAGCCGTGAGGAACTGCTCGAGCAATTCCTGCCATAGATTATGGTTTCAGGAAATTGGTGGCGTTGCATTACAAACCAAATGTATTATCAAGCGAAATGAAAGACCTTCAAATACGTTATGTCGAAATCCTATGTGAAAGGGGTGTCTGCGTATAGGAATTATATGTGGAAACAAATGCAAACTAGGTTACTATATGGACACAAATTCAAAATGTGTGTTTGTATCTAACCAGAAGAATATTAAATGTAGATGACATTATGCAAGCCATGTTAGCAATGACTTCTTCCTGTAATATATTTTGGCATATTTACTGGCGCTTCATTACATCTGTATTCTCCCATAAAGTAAATTATATTATCACGGTGATGTCACGAGGGTGTGGCAATAAGTAGGTATGTATTGAATTTAAACATATGTGTTGATCAAAACTGTCTTGGGATTGGATAAAAGCAATATAGCTTACGAGACCTGCTCCCTTTAAAATACAAAGTATATAATTACATATAACGTACAGAAATATACGAATTGGTAAACTAGGAATATTTACAGTGCAAACTATAACAAAGATGTATTGCATAAACTGATACACAATGGCGCAAGGATGTATGCATCTCTAATTGAGTCATATATATGTATCTTTTAACTACTCACGATCAGTATGTTTAATTAATGGACACATGCTATATGTATATATTTAGTTGCTGTTCGATTACATTCAAATAGACGGTGTTTTCTGTTCATAAACTACAATGAAACATTATCGCGTTAGCCATGTATTATAGTCTGGAAGAATACGTTGTATTTTTCTACCAATGCTCTTCATTCAACCGATCATTTAATCCTCGCGTGCCAATTTATATCAATAGTGTGCTATCTTATTGCATAATTTGTCTGGACAAATAAATCAGAAACATTATGCGCTATATCCCTGTTCTAAGTCATGTAACAGACGTTTTCCTGTTATTGGATGTTACTGTATTTTGCAATTAATAGTATCGTATAAATTGATGTTCGCAACCAAGCCATTCTGAATAATTCAAAATTCGACAAAAACATGTACAGTTCGGAAGCAGCTGGTTCGGAAGCAGCTGGTTCGGAAGCACAGGAAGTCAATATGTACATATTTTTTTTATTATAAAATAGATAATCTCAGAGGATTGCCAAAGATTTCCCAACGCCGTAAAAAAAAAATGCGAAAGTTAATTAACTGAGGTTGCATTGATAAGTCAAATGTTTGTCAAAAACGATCATGGAATTCTGTGATTGAACTAGGTCTTTACGCGTGTTCACCATCCTAGAAACATAGGTCATTGTGTCTATTTAACATCCATTTGCCGGATGTTAAGTAGGCATACTGGTCTGGGTTTCGAGTATGCGTGTACATGTGCTCACGCCTACCTTGTAAGATGATATAGTATTTATTGATAAAATCATAGGTACACCGTCGGGAAGATGCAATTTGACCCAACAAATATTACTGGACTAGAAATATATACTTAGATTACCCATTCACTATATATGTTGACGTCATTCTACATGTAATGTCAGGTGTAGCTATACTACGAATAGATGATGATAAAATGACCAAAATAATAATATTTCAATGTGCGGGCACCAGTTTCAGTTAGAATATATAATCAGTTACTACATATAATAACTGTGATTTACAGCCATTATATATGCTACCTTATTCACTCACTTATTGAAATAGATAATACACGAAATTGAGGTGGACGTTCTGGACATAATCTGATAATAACTGAAATGAATGTTCTTGGCCCAGTTCCACAGAACGACCGTAGCGCTACAAGAGTCGTGACTCCTTAGCCTATATGAGTTACGACTCTGGTAGCGCTACGATTGTTCTGTGGAACGGGCCCAGATAAATAAATGACAGTTACATTCATAATCTCAATTTTAAGAAGCACATGACACTTTTTATTAGTTGGTTCCATTGGATTATCGCTTCAATATATTTCATGATCAGTATTCGGTGAATGTTCTTGAGTATGCAGAGACAGCCAATTTCGGGAGAATATGTATCTATTCAGATGTTTACCAACAGGAGTAGGGGGTGAAAATAATGAAACAATATGAGGCTGGTTTGACCAGGTTTTATCATATTAATAATCAATCAATATCCGGATAAAAATCTTAGTTCGTTTCAACTACACCAAAATCTAAGTAAGCCAATTTGTTTGTGTATTTTATTTTTCTCGACCTTTCCTTAAGTCTTAGCTATTAGCCAATTATATAGTTTCTGGTGAAGCTATACCAGACTACCTTTGAAACTATACCAGACATTCAATAATGATCTTTCATACAGTCTTGATCGCCAGTCCACAACAAGGCATCCTTATAAAATGCTGGTCAGTTAATGAGTCACTGCTGGCTGTTTAATAATACAAATATTCTTATTTAAATGGCTAGTTTTATTAACTTAAGGGGGCATAGCACAGTTTTTCATTGTCAACGGTGGCCAGGTAGTCCGTAGAGAAAGTAGGTTTTGCATACGTTCCATTGTCTGTGCCCTGTTATCTTTGTATGTTAAGTAATGTGCATGTTATTGTCTTCCAAATGAAGTAGGTTGTACGCAGTTTAATTGTAATCTAAATTTATATCACTACACCTGTATGATAGTAAGGCGTATGTATTAGCAATGTGCAGTTGTTAGATCAATATTGCTGGTGCATTCCAGCCATGGGAGTTGTTGATTTTCACTGCTTGTCTTCCACAGCATTTTGCCAAAATGAGACGTGATTCGTGACCCCCTCTAATTTTCTGTTTATATGAATATTCGGGCCTTTCTGTACAAGTTGGTGTAAAGCTAATGCATGCTGATTGAATAGTTTAGCAACAACAGCCTCTCGAACTAAGTTGATTTATATGATAAATGATAGTGGAAAGAAACTGTGGTATGCCCCTTTAGGAATGCTTCAATGAACAGGTAAACGGGGTTTCTTTAGGGCTTGATGTTATAGAGGAACGGAATAATACTAAGATTTAAAATTAATTGCTCAACCACGTTATAGAAAGTAACATTTTCCGAATATAATGTCCGTGGATTTCAGACACGATACTACATGAAATGAATTAGCTATTATGCATACTAGTATTGACAGGATACTCAAGGATAATGCATGCATGTATATATAGGAACCTATTAAACTTCTCTTAATAGCTTCTAGATTTAACGCACGGTATATACTAAATGACCAAGTTCGGATAGGAGTATAAGGCCTAGGGTGAAACCATAATGGTAGTTCCCTTGTTCTAATGACAACGAAACCATTTGACAAACCATCAATAAGCTGATGTAGTAACACGCGACGAAAATCCATATGTTCTTTTAACACTATCGCCCCGGCATCCTTTACGTAACGCGTTTTGAAATGTCATTACAATAGCAGTGTAAATTGTTGTCCCAAGAGCATACCAAGTTATATCGAGTCTACACGAACTAACAATTGCACTGAAAAAGAAGATAATATTATTATCTTTGGCGTAGTTAAATACGACAATGGGACATTTCTACTCGTGGATTGATGGAGGATAGAATATGCCAGCGGCAAGTATATTAGAATCTCTTAAAATGTATAGAGTAATTGTGTGGGTGCAATCAACCTGCTACTTGCCGGTGTAGGGTGTGGTATGTGACCTCCAGTAACTAGCTACTTACCAAATTCTCTTGCCCATAACGACCGTACAATCACCGCCTAGCAGGACCGTATTGAAGCGCAGATTGCACCGGTAAGCGAGAAATTTCTCGCTTACCGTTACTAAATTGTAGGATAGGCATACACTGATGTGTACACTCTGCATGTGGACATAAAAGCTACATTTAAACAAAAAAAAGTAATTAGGTATTCCGAACTAATTTACCATGAAGATCATCTTGCTGACTACACATGCAATGGACATTCCTCACAGTTGCTGAATTGCTTTCAATTGCATGGCAGTCTTTCATGAAACTATCGTATACGCTCCGAGTCAGTGGCACTCTTGTAGTGATGATAATAATAATAATAATAGTCAACATTAAATGTTATATTGCTCCAAAACCACATTCTAAAGCATGATCATAGCTCTACATTATTACATTATTGCTCTTGTTTACATTCTCATCTCCCTGGGGAGTAAATAACCCAAGCTGCCTTTCAAGGCGCTAGAAGGTTTATTATTCACATATCAATATCGTCCTTCCGGGTACCCACTATCTGCTGGATAAACATATAATCTATTTCTCACACAACATCATTCCTAATGGCATATACACTCGCAGACAACTGTGAGCGTTTTGAACTACATTTGAGTAATAATTATAAATTATGTAAGTGCAATATCCGTTCACGTAGCACGCACATACTCTATCGTTGTTATGCATACCAACAACTTCACAGCATTAGATTCAAATTGATAATATTTGATATGCTTAAAATGTATTATTTAGACTGTTTATCAGTAATAGTCAAATGAATCTCGGTTGAAGTTCCATTGTACCCGACCGACTTACCTGCCGAAATATCAAATTATATTTATTTATATTTTAGACCGCCCGAGTTAAAGTGATATCAGGACATGCAAATGAACCCCCATTGATTCTTTTACAAACACAACTTGACTTTGCTATGGGAAGTAAGAGTACAGTGATCACACAAACATCCGTAAACCAGGGGCTCGAATAGCTATGGCCTAACAGGAATTTACCTTAATTATTGTGCTCGTAGAATGTTCACCCGAAGCCACCGTAACTTTATAAACGCCCTTTTCCATTTGTATGTAGTGGAATATAACACGAATACAGTCTGCAAACTCACCGTAGAGAAGTAATCCAAATTTGAAGGGAAAGTTAGCTGAGCCTCCCACATAACAAAGCTGCCCTTTATGAACGCAGAGCCTAGGGAATTGTTTCTACTATACGTAGTATAAAGAAGATGCATTGTCGTGGTTGTCTTGTTGGCTAGCTGGAATTAACTAAGGCAGTCTCTGTTACTGACCATCGACATTTCATCTAGATAATCTTACCGCTCCAGTTACACATGGTCACTGCTGTCTAGCGTTTACTGTAATACAAGATGGCATTTTTAGATTTAGGTGGAATCAGATCCACGGATTAGAAGTCTTCAAGTCATGGTGAAAAGTTGCTGAAAATATCGATAATTTAAAATACAATCTTAAAACGTTTCTATTCACAGTCATAATGGGTAGTGCCTTGAGGACAGTGTTAGCGTATGGATTTGACGCCATGCACGTATTCATATTGTTATTATTCGTAGTTATCATCTAATTAGTATTATTATTATTATTAGACAAACACGTACACCGGTGTAAAGGAATAATCTTGACCCCGTCATTATGCAAGAGATATCTGGAATATGTTTTGCGAATGAATGAGTACATTTAATTGGCGTTGTATTTGATAATATGTTCATACAAAGGCATACCGTAATTCTATACACACAATTCATACACAGAGGATAGTTAACGAGGAAGTGTGTCATGACATTTGATAGGAAAGTTTCTATTACAAGCATATAGGGTATATGCTGAATGCGGTGAGCTGGAACATGAAATCGTACTCAAAAGGTGTCGTAATTTCGGGACCTGAAAAAAAGTATAATTATACATCAAAATCAGGATTGCATTTTCTAGAGGTAGTGCGAAATCACCATGGCTACCAAAAACAAGTGTCTTTCGGAATATGGCTGCATGGTGCCAAGACGTTACCCATATTAGTGGAATCACACTGGTTATTTGCATTCAATTTCCCTATCGAGGCATTTAATGGAATACAGATCGCAAGTTCGTCTTCATTGTTTTGTTCCATTAGTACAGTCTTAGTATCAATACTTGCCTTTCACGACTGATTAATAACGTATACAAAAACGAAGATCGATATCACAGAGATGTATTTTCCAATCTATCCGCACTTTCTGGAGTGTACTTTAATTACTAGTAATCATAAAATGTCCATTGACATTAACATTTTACACGTGATGATAAATATATACCACTGTACTGGGATACATTTTCCATTTCCACATAATAAGGCTATATAAAGTATAAATTTAAATCGTAGATCCTATTACAGAAATAAGCTATACCACGTGGTATTTGTATATCATGGCGGGGCTCTTAAAGACGGAAACAAATATGCCATTAATGCAATTGTTTCATTGGAAACATATCTCTATACGTATTTTATACTGGAACGTCTGGATGTATAGCCTCAGTATTCCACCGTCTCTCCACGTGATAGGTAACCGATGTCGGCGATGAATTCCGAAATACGCAATCCTCTAAAATTTAATTTCGGTGCATCCTTAAACATGTCGTAGAGTATGAAAGAGCAGTTACTGACTCTGTAGATCGAGGATTATACGCATCAAAAGTAATTCCGCACTAGAAATCCAATTAATGTTTTCAGTTCTGCTATAGTAACTCTCTGAAGCAGACGCTAATACAATCAAACCACCATCTCTACCTCATCATTAAACGTAGCTGTTGATACACGAGCGAGGTAGTCGAGGCAAAACAATTACCCTTGGAAGATACCATTGTTTGAAGTTCATTTGACATTAACTTTTCAGTGTCGTTTTGTAAACCGTAATGCAAACTCATGAGCGCCTATTACCTCGCAATCAAACCTCTAATAGCCTTCAGATATCCAGAAATGCAACACTCCAAGTTCAATAATATCGTATTTATAGTCATTACCGCTACCACTGCAACATTTTTTTTATTAAATATATCATAGTGCCCGTTTCGATATCGACGATTTATCCTTCTCTGCTGTCAATTACTTCCATTATCATCTCCTCCGCTGACAGGTGAAGACACCGGAAAACACGATAACACTCTTCTTCTCCCGGATAATAGCAGATGTGTCAAGCAAGCTGTCCTTCAAGATATATATACCCACTCGATTGAAGGAAGACCCCCCCCCCCCAAAAAAAAGGACTATCAAAACGTGTCTTCCTTCGTGAAGGATCAATTGCTTACAGATGCTGGGTTCTGGAATTTGCGGCTTCAGCCTACGTCCACTTATCAGGCGCCTCGTTACGGGACTTTGCTACGGGAAATCATATTGTCCTCTCTTAAAAGGACGCAATCACCCTCTTGCCAAAGTCTGACCCAGTTCTGGTTCATTCATTGACGGTCGTATCAACATGTTAATCAAGCAAATGTGTGCATGGTGTTCTTCTTACCACCCCCGTGAGGGTTCAGTCTTCTTTTCAGAGCAGTCCTATAGGCTGTGTCCAATAGTACCTGTACTTATAGGATGTCCTCTTTGTATACTCCACGGAGTACTCGCACTCGTAGGTACATGTACTCTCTGGTTTGTGGCCATTGAAACGAAAATCTCCGCGATTGGCATGTTCATTTCTATAATATATATTATACGTCATATGAGTGAATAATGATTCTGTTCTGTTCTGTTCTGATAACCGTGGCTTGGTAACAGTGAACGTGGTAACAGTAGTGATGGTGTTATGGTGGTGATTAGCGGTGGAAATAGTTGTACCAGCAGCAGTAGCAGTCGCAGAAACTGTAGTAGTAATAGTAGTATACCAGTAGTAGGTGCAGCAACAAAACCAGTAGTAGTTAGTAGTAGTAGTAGTAGTAGTAGTTAGTAGTAGTAGTTAGTAGTAGTAGTAGTAGTAGTGCTAATAGTATAATAGTGGGTAGTAGTTAGTAGTAGTAGTAGTAGTTAGTAGTAGTAGTAGTGCTAATAATATAGTAGTAGTAGTAGTAATAGTAGTATTAATAGTAGTAGTAGTAGTAGTAGTAGTAGTAGTAGTAGTAGTAGTAGTAGTAGGATAAGAAGACAGGTACTAGACGCAGATACAACATACTGCTTACCGCAAATATCATACATGCAGTTGACATAGAAATCCGCTCATCCAGTAAGACATCGTATTCCTCTTAAAGTGATATCAGGCCATGCGAACTAACTCCCATCGATTCTTTGTAAAAAACGACTTGACTTTGTTATGGAAAGTAATAGTGATCTATTCCAAGTGAAGCCATCGATGGCATAGAGTGCGTATAGTATGCGTATCTGTAACTATGAGGGTTTTATATATTTCCTGATTTTCGTCATATGGCATGTTCCAGATATTGCTCACTCAAGGTAAGGACACTTCAGATCTCTCCGCCAAATACGATCATATGATGCCACATATGCATGATACCTATATGAGAACTCATCGTTGTCCCCTACGTGGAATATATGGACAGTCAGGTGGATGGCTAGATGGTCGAAAATACTGACGGAGGAATGACAGCTGATGGAAGGAAGGATTGGTTGGTTGGTTGATTTGGGGTTTAAAGCCACTTTCAAGATTGTTTCACTCACATCATGGCTTGCATGCATATGTACTGCTTGTCTGGATTTCTACCAATTTGTATAGTGCACTTCGAGCAGGTAGAACATGAATACCCCACTCAGACACAGTATACTGACTCCGAACCCACCAGTCCTTGCTTTACCCCTTTGATGCTGAGCGCCAAGCAAGGGAACAACAAGTACCATCTTTTAGCGACCGGGGATCGACACTCTAACCATTACGCAACGGAGCCGGCAAGGACAAATGATTGAATATATAAATGCATTGATGTGGTGTATGTAGATGTACAAATTCATTAATGCTGCCAAATATCTAACAAAGTTAATATCTAAAGTCATAGTACCACGTTTAGCAAGGAAACATATGTATCTGAGTTGACACTATACATGCAGGTAAATGTATACACACCATGACTAATTACGCAGATGTGTACCACTGTTAAATACGTTTTATATAGTTGTTAGTTCAGACAACATACGTTAAGAAAATAGCAGTAGCTGCTCCGTATGTTAGTATTTCAAACATAATCATGCAATACCCATTCCAATAAACAATACATTTTGCGGTCATATTTCCGCCCAAGGTATGATACTTGTGTCTAAACCCATATTTTCAGGCACTATGGATCCATTAAGAGTCATATTATTGGCTCACTTGATTGAAAGGGCCGGCTTGGTTTTCAAAATGGCCGCCAATAAAAATCGCCTTTGCAAAACAGATAATGATGTAATTCTGATTTCATTACCCATTGTTGACATTTGGTGTTTTCAAAGGTGTTTTCATTCCCCATATGGCCTACCAATCAAAATTCACTCTGCAAAATTGTATTTATTATTAATAAATGCCAGCTAATTTGAGAAATATCTATTGAAATCTACATCACTTCTAATCTAAATGGTCTCGTATAACATTTCAAAATATAACATTTTCTTTGTTGACGTTGATAACACGACTTCCGTATAGCCTATCGCACATTTCCACCATAATGGAAAGGTTCCACGCATGTCTGTGGATGTCTCTGGATGTCTCTCGGTTGATCCGAATGTCTCTGGATGTCTCTGGATGTCTCTCGGTTGATCCGAATGTAATACATACCGTCAGTGTCTCACAGTTGTGTTGTTCCGTTTAACTGATTAACAGAACTGGTTTAGAGTAATGCCCAACATGGCGTGGCCAGCTGTATACTTTACCTAGATAACCAGACATCTCACCTATTTCTGTTACAGGAATCACTTGCTCTTCGCAGCACGTATTTATAACTGCTGGACAAGTGACATTTTTGTCCTAATGCATCTGCTCGATTTACGTACGGATTTCACTGACAGTTGATCAGGTAGCATACTGTGTGTCGTCCTCTAACCCTGCAGAGTGTTCAACTATTCCGTACTTTCAATTCCTGTGAGATTTAGATGGCGACACTGATGTGTTCGTAAGTTCACCTAACGACAATGAGTTCGTATCGTGGGATGACTTTGCTTGATTCTATTAAAAGTGAGATGGTAACATACGCTACAGTGTTGTAAATACTGAGAAGTAAGAGCAAACAAATAGAGATATTTGAAATTGTGGAAGTGCAGGAAAACATGTATACACACAGATTAATTGTTACAAGCACACTGAAATCAAATGCTCTGTAGGCAGATAATGAACGTGCTCGCGCGTTTGTGTGCGCGCGCGTATGTCTCTGTAAGCGTGTGTGTTTGCGCGCGCGTACGTGCGAGCGTGTGTGCGTTGGTATTGTATTATGATAAATGTTTTTGCTTGTATTATAGCCCTCAGCTAATTTGTTTCTACAACCCTTCAACCCTAATGTTCCCAGTAACAATGTGTAACATTAATCCTAAAATACGGTACACTGTTATTTGACATCACTGAAGAGCATAAAAGCAACGCTGAGAGCATCTTGATCTGGATATGGTTATATGAGTTCCAGAACCTAAAAACACCACTTAGATAAATTATGAAGAAATTCTCGACTATGGAATCATCTTGATAACTGGTAATGCATTTCGTCTTTGCGTTGCACTTTCAGTCAAATCTCCTTTTAAAAAAACACTCTTAATGGAACTGAATACCTCTGCCCTGGTGAGTATTATGATAAAAGGCATCACAGAGTAGGATGAACAAAAATCGTGATCTACTTGCACAACTTATACGTTCCTCCTTTAATCTAATATTAGCAGGACAGCCTGCATGGTGATGAAGTGTTATATAGTCCCCACCGACACAGAAGCAAGGCCATTACCAACTCTCGTCCGTGTTTATACGAGCTGTGGTCTCCTGTACAAAAAGGCGTAAAGCAACCATATACTACAGTACACATTCCTATAGTTGAAGTTGAGGCCACAGACGTCTTTTCCTATAGGAGAACGTTGAAAAGAAGACCGTTCCGGATCAATTTAACCGGGCACTGGGCATGAGCTCTAAATGGTCAACCGGACTTTAATCCTCATGGTCTTGATTTGACCGACGTGACAGTTCTATGGCGTTGACACTGACACCTGGAGGATTCGAAGACCAGCGGGCGAGTGGTAAGGAGACGCCACCTCGACTCATTAGAGCACTATGGAACACGGAAATCATATTGCCTCGCACCAAATGGATCCGTTAATGTTGTTAAAGACGAGGGCATCCAACTTTAATAACACTTTAACAATGCATGCACACTAGTGCAATAACACAATAATCTTTTTTAGTTGTATTCATACGCGATATCAAAGTCTTTTGGACAATCTTTTAGAGCTTCTTAGGACTTAATTTGTCGAATATAAAGTTAAAAGATGTTTTTCTTTAATTAAATATGCAAAAACATTTATTAATATTTACACATCTACTTGGAACTATATTTTGTCTGCGTGCTTTATCCGAGTTGCCAAGATATTTGCCTATTATAGTGTTTGTGACTGAAAAATCGATATTGTAATAGTTTCTACGGTTATGAAATAAATAGAATCTCACATTCGTATTCATATATTGCTGAATTTATTAAACTCATTGGCAAAAATGACATAATGCTCGACAGAGCCTCGTATAATATCATAATCAGTTTTACCAACTCGTTTTATAAATTCAATATTATATGACCACTCATATGGCATCCTCTATATAACGGCACTGAGTATATGCTGCCAGTGGGATGACAACATGCGCATACATTGCTCCAGAAGTCCATAACAGATAGTGGATACTCTTTTCTGTGAAGAACAAACATTAATTAATTCATATAATTCTCGGAACCGTTAATGTTTCTATATGTGTCCGTACCTGTATTATTACGCGAGCGATTACAGGTAATACGTCAATAGTTCTATTATATGGTGTATTATTACACTGTGGTGTAAATTAGTCCTTGAACCTACTGGTATTTACTGAGTATACCAATGTGATCAAAACAAGTCTATTAATATATCTTGAACAAATAACATCCAAAGATTTACACAATAAAACCATAACACATCTCTATAAAATAGTGGGAGATCACTATTTCATATAGGATGTGTCACTTGACTCAAACTTTGAATATGTCAAACATAAAGGATATATATTAATCACGACATCCACAATCCAGGCAGATAATGGATAGACGATCTCCAGCTGATGAGGTACTACAAAAATCGTATATCAGGGAATAAAGCGATGGCACACCTAATACGAATATTGATTCCCTCACGCATGATATACGGAACACAGACGAGACAAACACCCCGAAACAAGGCAACTGACAAAAACCAGACTGTGCGGATTATATATTAATAGATATTGCAATATCATTACAACACCTATAGGCGACACGAAATATAGACAAGACGTCGTGATAATTAATCGTTGAACGTGTGTCACGATGCTATTGTTGAGATTTAAATGTAGGGTTATACGATAGTATTGTGCTTTAGGGATAGGGTGGCTAGCGGCATTTCATGTCTGATGTCGAAAGTGATGGTAGATACGTACATCATGATGATGAAGGACTTGACGGTAAACATCAATATCTACAATACACAGCTTCCGTGACTAATGTCAACATAGGCAGAAGTTGCAACGTGACGTCTCCGATAGGCTTACACAGACGGAGTGATTATTTAGGGAGAACAGATGGGAACATGACACAAATTATTTGATGATTCTCCACGCATTTACATTCTCTCAATCTCTCTCTCTCTCTCTCTCTCTCTCTCTCTCTCTCTCTCTCACACACACGCTCTCTCTCGCTCTCTCTTTCTCCCTCTCCCCTCTCTCTCTTTCTCTCTCTCTTTCTCCCTCTCTCTCTCCCCCTCTCTCTCACTCTTTCTCCTTCTCTCTCCCCCTCTCTCTCTCGCTCTCACTCTTTCTCTCTCTTTCTCCCTCTCTCTCTGCCTCTCTCTATCTCTCTCTCGCTCTCTCGCTCTCTCTGTCTCACACGCTCTCTCTCTTTCTCCCTCTCTCGCCCTCTCTCTTTCTCTCTCTCTCTCCCTCTCTCTCTCGCTCTCGCTCTCTCCCTCGCTCTCTCTCTCTCTCTCTCTCTCACACACACACGCTCTCTCTCTCTCGCTCTCTCTCTGCGGTCTACTACTATCCTTGTTCTGTCTCTTGTAATTTCCAGATTGTATTTTTGCAACAGTTTGCTTGCTGGAGCCAGTACTACCCAAATTCGGAGGTTCCAACGGATTCAGAATTCCGCCGCATGGATAATCTCCAAAACATCTAAACAAGATCATATCACTCCAGTATTGAGAGAACTTCACTGGCTCCCCATCCAACAGAGGATTATCTACAAACTTATGTGCCTGGCCTATAATTGTATGTAATGGTGATGCTCTTGCGTATCTATCTGACCTTCTCCATCTGTACATTCCATCCAGAACACTCCGATCTGATACCAAACGTCTTCTGTGCATACCTAAAGTCAAAACAGTACATTATGGACATCGGTCATTTTCTTTTGTGGTTCCTTCAATCTGGAATAATCTCCCGCAAAGACTCCGTGACAGTACCAGTTTTGTGACATTTAAATCTAAACTCAAAACCCATCTATTCAGACTCGCTTATTTGGATTAGTTCACCACATGACTGGGCGCTAACAGCATGCATTGTGCGTGGAGTTATGCGCGATATAAGAGGACTATTATTATTATTATTAGTAGTAGTAGTAGTATATATATTATACTAGTATATATAATGTGCACAGACAAAATGAGTACATACATTAAAGCACCATTTGTACACCTTGATAATAAAGTTAAGATTCAGTTCTGTGTTACAGTGTTATCTAGGAGTAAATGTTCACAAGATTGTTCATTGTGTAATAAGCATGTATGTGATTATGATAAGCATATATTGCTTCAATGTGAATCACTCTTAATTCAACGAAATACCTTATTCAATGTTGTAAATTGATATCATGTATGTGCTTCTTCGGATTTTTTTTTCTGGAGTAAAAAAAGAATATATATATATATATATATATATATATATATATCTGTTACTCCTCTCTCTTTCACTCTCTCTCTCATAAGCTGGTCTCTCTCTCTCTCTCTCCCTCTCCCTCTCTCTGATCTATATAGATGTCCTCGTGTGCTCGTCCTGACCAGACATTTACTTAACGAGCACCCCCGCCGGTGTATCCCATACCTTCAAGCAATGTGTTAATGGTTGTATGAAAGACAACGTTGATGCAATGCTTTAGCTGCAAGGTAGTTTAATAGAAATCTGAACATCGTAATTAGATTTTAATTAAAATAAATTATCCAGTTGCCCGAAGCACTGACATTCTTTCTTTACTCTGCCTAATGAATAATCAATGGAAGCTGGTAATGACAGGATACGTCTTTGCCATGGGTTCTTCACAATGGGAGCCAATATTGCTGCTCATCTGTCTCGTAAGCGGTGCACTGGCCAGCATTGATGGTGGATGTTAGAGATCGCCTACAAGATTGAGCTGCGGGTGATCGCGAAAACACGTATAGTATAGTAAACACGCGTCCATTGTTGACACATTGGGTTCGATTAAATCTGGAGAAGTCTCTTTTCACCGATTTTCAACGTTAGTCGTAATAAAAAGTGTTACAACGTCGTCAACCTATGGTTGAGTTCTTCAATAACAGACTACTTTGGAGATGGTATTCCCACTACTACTACTACTAATAATAATAATAATAATAATAATAATAGCGCATATGTAGAGCGCCGATACCTTCCAACATAAGCTGGTCAGTGGCGCTTTAAATGCCAGAGCAAATCAGAAGCAGCCATGTCACGCATCCCCATAGTAAAAATTGACACCTAATGCCGTATTCGTGGAATAGTCTCCCTTCCGAGAATGGTTATCTTTGATTCATATCGACGTGGCAATCTCTTATCAAAATGAGTTTCCAAAGTGTCATACAGTTCCTACCAAGAAGAGTAATATTTGCAGTGGTAAGATTTATTGTCGTTTAATTCGGTTGATCCTTTGGACGGATATAGAACCATTCGTGTGATCCTTGAGATCTTTCAAGACATAACCACTCGTAGTTCAGTGCATAATTCAAAGAAGTAAACCACTCGTAAATCAGTGCATAAATCAAAGAAGTAAAACATCTCAAGTCTGATGAATATTGAATATCTAAATTCGGAGTGAATAACATGTAGAACATATAGAGCAATTAGTATCCAACAATATTTCACGAAAGATTTGTTATGCTCTTGCAATTGGTGATTATAGACGTTGTGGCGGAATTTCAAATACCGGTATGTAGAATTTCAAATACTTAGCAAATAACATTATATTACATGTAGGTATTTCGATATTGAATTAGTAGTATGTTTTTTTCAATTATGAATAACGGCGGCGGTGGATGGAAGGGGTGGGTGGTGTTGGCCGGATAACCGAGTTCGATTCTCGTTTACGATTCATGTCAGCGGAGGAAACTAGGGATCCTTTTCAGGAAGCGCTGCTACAAGACCTTAATATAACCCTAACTAAGTAGGCTCAGTTGCTATGTAATACAAGATATCACCCACAATTACGAGAGAGACAAGATCATGTACATATAGAAGTCCAGAAATCCAAGAAGGGTGTCCATTTTCCTCATGGTAGGTGTCCATTTTCCTCATGGTAGGCTGGTGCAATGTCTGAAGACTTAATCCACTGAGTATCGTCTTTGGTAAAGCTATACCATTCACCGTGTGTCTTCGTAAACTTAATAGACAGACCTTTCATTTCAAAAGCTGATTTCAACAAAGAAATTGTCCTTGTCCACCAATCTTCAAAAAGTTCATTTCAGCAGTTATCATTACTACTACTACTACTATTACTACTACTACTACTAATAATAATAAATTTTACATCATACGCCAACTTATGCCATCATCTGCGGATTACACTTCCCCACAAAAACACGTTGAAATGCTATGCATAATTCATTCTGCTGTGATGCATCAACAATTGTAATATTGTTACATTTTCGTACATCACGTTTTGTTACATTGTTCGTACATGATCCAGGCAAACTCCTTTTTTTCCCCAGAAACATGTCCATCAGGATATCGCCAATATGAACTCTTATCTTCATTTTACCGTCATTTTACCTACAGTCACTTTAATGACAAACACTATGCCAGACATCTATCCATCGCCTGGTACCTTGAGGACGCTTGCAATTAATTACACAACGCCTCTGGCATAGAAGATGAAATGAATGGAAGTTCCTCGTAAATGGTGTGGCGCGATGTCGGACGACCTCAAGTAGCGGTACGCAGGCCTGGATTCAGAGCGAGTTCATTTCGCAGCGAAATCAAGCGTAAACATTTGCCGACGGATTATTGATACTGGCATCTTGAAGGTGTTTCTCCTGCTACTTGTCCACGATTAGCCTGTATATCATCTCTTCCCTCTCGTCAGGCATGGTAAGGGTGCCGTGTCTCCAGAGGGCAGGTAATAGGAAATTAAAGACATCGATGTGAGACAGGGAAAGACAGCATTACAGCTTAGAACTACAGTTTTGGCAAGTTGTGTATGTGCGTGTGTGGGGTGGGTGGTGTGTTTTTTTTTGGGGGGGGGGGGTATTGGATGTTAACCCGTGTTCATAACTTCTGAGATACAGTTATGTTTTGGGGTTGTTTTATAAGCAGAATATTAAGGTGTATCAGCATTGTAGTGGCAGTTAATTCGTTTTGGTTCGAAACGTCTGAGATACAGTTATATTGTTGATGAGTGGAACATTTATAAGGTGTGTCTGCAATTTATTGGATGTTAATTCGTGTTCATAACGTCTGAGATATGGTTATAATTTTTAATTGAGTGGAAGGGCGGGTGGTAGCGCAGTGGTAGAACAGTTGGACTTCGGAGACAAGGTTCCAGGTTCAAATCCCGCCCCGGGGGCCCGGCATCAATGTTCGCGAAAGTTACCTTTCTGACGCGATATT